>CEMJ01392823.1:0-17692 GCA_900068955.1 Clitocybe nebularis | reverse complement strand
ACATCTCCAATCAAACTGGGGCTCGAACATATTAGTTCGACTTTGTTGTGAAGGTAAAATAATACCAATTGAATTTCGACATTTTAGAATCGAAAAGTAGAAAAATCAGCATGGAGCGGGCTGCCCGGAGAAGATCCTTGAGTTGGGTAGCAAATAAATGCAAGTAGTAGGCAGCTGCGCCTACACCACATTCCCTCCTGGGTCAGCTTATGTCGGTTATCTATGCAGCATATATGCGAATACAGATATATCAATCTCTAAGAGCATTGACCCTTATCTTGGCCATGTCTTAGCCAGCAATGCCACGCGGCTTTCGCGTATCACTGTCAGTCGAGTGAAAGAAGAAGCAGAAAAGGCAACGATTCATCAAAGCCACTAGTTATCTGAATAGAACCATACCGAAGCGTAAGGGCTTGTCACTTTATCAAATCTCACTTTGCGGTACTAATACCATATGTGTGTAGCTCCACCCGCACCGCCAAGGTGAAGCTAAGAGCATACTAATCCCGCAATAGTAGAAAGGTTGTACGTGCTTTGAATTGAAGCATGTGTATCACCCGCAGAGTGCCAAAACATTGCGGATAAAAGGGAACCACTACTATTGGACCCACTTGTCAAATTCTCTCTGCCCGGTTTACATAGATCATGGCCGTCGAAACTCTCCCGGCTCGTTCGGAGCCAGGACAAAAGGGCTCTTACAGCGACGAGAAATATGACGAGAAAGGGTCAATCGATATTGCTGAGTCTATCAAGGGAGAAGTTTACGATGAGCTTCGAGAGATCGACATGGGTAAAGATGGCAAGGAGCGTCCAATCGGTGGGTCGTTACAGACTTTATAATTATACCTATTCGCCTGTGTACTGATGTACATAACGACCAGAGACTGATATTGATGTGGCTACACGGCTTATCTCGTTGGAAGATGACCCAACGCTTCCTGCATTTACATTCCGCATGTGGTTCCTTGGTCTTGGTTTAGCCTGTTTTGGATCGGTCCTCGGGCAAATATTTGTACGAACAACACTCATCTCATTCCCACTGCAGTTTTATAACTTTTTATTTCGAATAGTACTTCCGGCCGCAAACTGTTTTCGTCAGCCAACTTTTCATCCAAATCATTGCATACATTTTGGGCAGAGTTTTGGAGGAGATTTTGCCAGGTCCGGGGAGTATCCATGACCGTTTGAGGACCAAAGACACTAGGTTCTGGCGTTTTATCAACCCTGGCCCCTTCAGTCAGTTCGCTCCCTTTCTGTCTAATGACGGTTCTCATGTAACGTTTGCATGAATAGACATCAAGGAGCATGTTGCGATCACGATTTTCGCAGCTACTGCTGCCGACTCTGCCCTTGCCATTAATATATTTGCTGCGGACGACCTTTACTATGGCATCCAAGTGCGTTTTTCTGCCATCCGTGAACACCCTTTACTTATTAGAGCGCAGCCGAACGCTGGTATCGGTATCTTCACTCTTATAGGTAAATATTTGTATTAAAGCTTTCTCCGATCTTTTGACGATAGTCCATGTATTTCAGGATCTCAGCTGATGGGCTATGGTATTGGAGGTATGTCGAGCCATTAACTACACCTTTCTCTTTCTGGTTGTTCACGATGACTTAGGCGTCATGCGGTCGTTCCTTGTGTACCCTACCTACATCGTATTCCCAAACCTTCTCCCTATAGTTCAGCTTTTCGACGCACTACATCGTGGGAAGAAAATCATACTCCAGAAGAAACGTGTCAAATTCTTCTGGGCAATCTTTATCGCAATATTCTTTTGGGAATGGCTCCCCGAGTATGTTGCACCGTAAGTGATTATAATAAATACTACTGGAAACATTGATGTACTCTCGATATCTTTCAGGACGCTTACTGGAATTAGTATATTTTGTCTTGCAAACAGAAACAGTGCTTGGTTCACCCGTATTTTTGGCATGTCCTATTCGCATTGCACGACTTCATGACATATGCTCACATACGGGCAGGTGGTGCTGCTGGAAATGAAGGGCTCGGGGCTTTCGCTCTTTGCCTCGATTGGAACTATGTTGGGTCAGGCGGAGGTTCTATGGGTGCTCTCTTCACGCCGCTATCGACTCAGCTTTCGCTCTATTCTGGCACTGCTATTTGCATGTGGGCACGATCTTCCATTTTTTTTCTAGACACACAGCTAACGACTGATAGGATCGCTTTCTGTGCTTGTTACGCCAACAATATCTGGAACGGTCAAAATTTTCCATTCCTCTCCCAAACACTATTTTACTTGAATGGTACTCGATATGATCAGCTTCGCATTCTAGATGAGAATTTCATGTTAGATCCTGCTAAACTGGAAATTGAGGTATGTTGTAATAAGTCTATTTAAGTTGTAGACGCTCATGAAATTATTGTTAGGGACTGCCCTGGTTCGCAAGTTCTCAGGTTCTGGCTAAGATCGGCCACAATCTGGCAATTGGCGCAACAATAATGCACGTCCTCGTGTGGTACGGGAATGATATTATTGAAGTTATCAAGAAGTATCGGGTGTGTACCGTTCTTCGCCCATGTGTCCGTATCAACTCTCTCATGTTCCGCTAGTCTGGTGACAACTATGATCCGCACCTCGCCAAGATGAAGGTATAAATAATATTATGATATTAGAATCGCTAAACAATAATAATAATGAAGGTGTACCCCGAGGTCCCCATGTGGTGGTATCTGGCAATGTTCGCTGGAAGTTTCGCTATGGCGATGGCGACGATGTACGCTGGAAAATCGGGGCTACCTTGGTAAGTCAATGGTTGGATCCCTCATCCATACGCCTCCTCAGGCACTTTCTAGGTGGGGGTTGATCGTCAGCCTCATCATATCTACGGTCTTCCTGCCTTTTGTCATTACTGTTTATGCTATTACTGGTATGTCGACCTATCAGTTATGATTCTTTACTATGAATCGGCCTGGAATTCAATGTTTCTTTAGGTTTCTCTCCCAACATCCAAAGCCTAGTGCAAGTATGTATTATCTGTTATAGAGATAATCTTTGCGAACAGAGCCTGATGCCCGAAAGATGTTGGGAGCTGCCATGATTCCAGGAAATCCTCAAGCCAATATGTACTTTACGCTTTACGGCTATAATACTCTCGACCAAGCCCGTGGACTGATACGCGACCTCAAGATGGTGGGGGCCAAACTTGTATTTCTTTGTCGGTTACTGATGAAGATGTAGGGCCAATATACCAAGCTCCCTCCACGGGTCACATTCACTGTCCAGTCTTTGGGTGCCATCGTTGTCAGTTTATTATACTCCATCCATTCTCCATTCTATTCATTTTTTGAGCTGTTAAATATCCCAGGGTGGCCTGCTGAATTACGTGATTATGAAAGTCATAATAGGGAGTCGCCGCGAAATCCTACTCGACATTCAAGGCAGCAATGTGGTACGTATACTTGGTCGGTTAGCTCCTTTTCAAGTGTTCAACGTTTCTCAAATTTTAGTGGTCTGGTCAACAAGTTCAGGTATGATGTTATATAAAATGAGACACTAAGCAGACCACTGACAGTCCCATAGTCATTCAATAGCAACGCGATTTCTTGGGGAGCGCTTGGAAGTCGTTTGTACGCGCCAGGTGGCCGCTATGCGGTATGTCCTATTAGTCTATTTTGATAATACTGTACCAACGGCTTGCATAAATTTCAAGATTGTACCATTTTCCATTTTGATAGGCCTCGCCGTGCCTATCCCGTTTTGGCTCGTTCATCGCAGGTTTCCGAAGCTTGGTGCAAATAAAGTTGTCACACCTGTTCTCTGTTGTACGTATCTCATTTACCGTGCCATTGATCGTCCGCTGTTAATGGATCGGCGTCTCCATCCAGGGACACTCGGATACCTGAGTGTCGGAATCAATAGTTCCGTGTTTACAACATTCTGCCTGGCAGTATTCTCGCAACATTACCTCCGCCGGTACCGACCAGGCTGGTTCAGAAAATACAATTTTCTCTTGTCTGCAGCGTTGGACGGTGGAACTCAAGTTATGGTGTTCGTATTCACATTTGCGGTTGGAGGGGGAAGTGGCAAAGTGGTGGATATGCCCTTTTGGGCTTTAGTACGTTACCTTATCGTGTGTTTACGCAAATTTCTCAGCCCCTTTCAAGAACCCGAAAGGTAACCCAGATTATTGCAAGAGACTGACATGATGGCCCACGAAATGTACTGATAGTAGTTATATTTGTACGTGACTCTGACCTGTATGACCGCGATGTTATCCAATTTTTCCCATGTCTAGTTTGGCCACCGAAGAGTCTGCTATAAACATGTTTTGAGTCTATGGCGGACAGTGATGTTTATTGCGTCATTCTTTGCTGCCGCCGGTTTAGGCGGAAAAACCCTTTGCCTTTCAAAAATCTTCGGCTGACACATGCCACTATCACGAACTGTCGCGTCATAATAGAAGAAAATCTCCCGCTTGATTCCTAAGCGCTAAGCGGCTGAGTAACTACTTCCCAAAAACATCGAAAATCCCAAGGACGTCGCTTCCTGAGAAACCAATCTTTTCACTATAAAAACCCAATATCTCAAAAAATGGCCGGATCAACTCACCATCGATACCATGTCTACTCCTGCTCTATTCCAACCCACCAAGATCGGAAATATCACGCTGAACCATCGAGTCGTCCTTGCTCCTTTAACTCGCTTTAAATCGAATAAGCCAGGCCATGTCCCTGTCGTCCCTCTCATGGGGGAGTATTACTCACAAAGGAGTAGCCTACCAGGATCTCTTCTGATAACGGAAGCTACATTCATTGCTGCGAAAGCGGGTGGCTACCATCATGTTCCTGGAATATGGAGTCAAGAGCAGATCGCAGCGTGGAAAGAAGTATGTCAAGTTTCAACCAGTTGTATTGTCACGGTTACTCATGTAACCATAATTTCCGCAAGGTGACAGACAAAGTCCATGCCAATGGATCTTATATTTTCCTACAGTTGTGGGCTCTCGGGCGAACGGCGAATGTAAAAAATCTCCAAGAAGATGACCCATCCTTCAACCTTGTCGCCCCATCGCCCATCCCGCTCAGTTCAAGTCCCACACCCGCCCCTCGAGAGTTAACCGAGGCTGAAATCAAAGAATACATAGAACTATACGCCCAGGCAGCAAGGAACTCAGTTCATGGTGCTGGATTCGATGGCGTAGAGATACATGGTGCAAATGGATATCTCATTGACCAGTTCCTGCAAGACGTGTCAAATAAGCGAACAGATGGATACGGAGGGAGCGTCGAAGCAAGGAGTAGATTTGGCCTTGAGGTAGTTGATGCGGTCGTCGAAGCTGTTGGGGCGGAAAAGACTGCTATTCGCTTGAGTCCATGGAGCCCCTTTCAAAGTAGGCGAGCCTGCATCTGCGATATGTCTGCACACGTTAACGAGCGATTTTATAATCAGACATGGGAATGTCAGACCCAGTGCCCCAATTCACAAACTTCGTCACTACCTTGAAATCCAAACACCCTAATCTTGCATACCTCCACGTCGTAGAGCCACGTATTGACGGCAACATAGACGTTGATACCTTTTTGTCCGACAACGACTCAAACGATTTCTTACGCGAAATCTGGCAACCTCTGCCACTCATCAGCGCTGGTGGTTATAACCGAAAGGAGGGCTTGAGAACTGCAGAGGAGAAAGGCGGCCTGGTTGCGTTCGGGAGGCTCTACATTTCTAACGTGAGACCCGTGTTTTATCTCCGACAGATAACTGACCCAATTGTATTAGCCTGACCTTCCCCTCCGCTTGAAAGGTGACATACCACTAACGCCGTACAACCGTAAAACGTTCTATACTCCAGGTGATCAGGAGGGCGCGGAGATTGGCTACATCGATTACCCTTTTGCTACAACGGACGGAAATAATTCAGACGTCGTTCAAGGAAGATTATAAGGAACCGAATTACATGCGCAATTGTTTATATTACTATTAGATGCAGCAACGATTGGTTTTGTAGTGGAATTTCATGGATCAAAAACTGAACGTTAAGGCTTGCTACTCATGACATGTGATACGCAATCAATGATTCAGATCAATAACATGCTACGCATATATTATTTACGTATTACTATCAGTGACTTGACGCGTCAATGGTCCGTGCACGTAAAACTCAACCCATTGAACCTCTTTCCTCCTTCTCGTTATGATGGAGCAGGGCTCCTGGAAGGCCATAGATATCTCAGCCTCAGTCTCAAAAGATACTGAGGTTCACAACTTTCACTTGTCCATTTCAGTGATTGAACTTACCCCCCTTTCAGTGCCACGCCGTGTCAGAAGAAGTTCCGAAGATAGAGGGGAAGCGCGCCGCTCCTAAGACGACTTTTCGAGAACCATCATCCGAAGAAGATGCTTTTGACTGGAGTACTTTTGGCAGTGACACGTACTCCGACGATGAAAACTCCGATGGGAATAATGCTTCAGCCTCAGGTTCAATGACGGATCCTATCTGGGACAAGGAAGAAGATACATTCCGTTGCACCGCATGCTGCTGGGAGGTAGTCGAAGGTCGCTGTCAGATGTGTGGGCAGAGATTTCTCTGGGACCTAGTATGTCAACCGTCCAACATGAAGCTGAACAGCCTGATATAATTGACTTGGCTAGGACGAAGTCAACAAACTTCAGCCAAGTATGTCTACACATTCTGACGCCCTCCACAGTGATCGCGTCTGCATACCTCGTGGTACGACACCCCTCCTAGATGTTGGACCGTCCCGGCCACCAGCTATTTACCAAGGGCGAGCCAAGGAATATGAGATGCTATTAAGGCGTGGAGCCACGCGTCTTATGTGCGAGACGTTTCTTCTCAAATTCTCCCTTGAAGCTGGTATTATTGCTTGGGCTGATGAGACCTTGCACGAAGAATTTGCCGGACCTGCCATGAAAAAAGATGACTCGTGGAAAATTCACCTCGGCAGACGTATCCAGCTTGATGAAGATGATCTTGATGGGTCGATTTTCATCGAAGGGATCCTAGAAGACGCGATGATATTCCCAGTCCTCCGCCCCGAAGGTCGTTGGGAGACCGTTCAGGACTCAGCTGGGATTTGGGTCACTCGTCCAGTGAGGAGAGTTGTCTTCGAGGGTTGTTTCGACGACGTATGCGCTGGGCTATTAGGGGAAGCAAAACATGGGATGTACCCCAATAGTGACCATGTGGTGCCTCTGGTGGGGAAGATTACCGGGCCAGCTGTGTTCTCTAACAACTACGCACCATCAGATGCAGCACCTGAAGTCGATGACCCGGGTAGTCCTGATATTGAGATGACAGATTGCTACGACCCGAATTGGCCTGTTGGTATTTCGGACACAGCCCGGGAAAGAGGCCCAGAGGATGCAACGGAGGATGCAAATGCAACAGACACCGATATTTCGAGTGGGGGCGAAGCGGATAGCGATCTCGATATGGACGAACTTTTAAGTGGCGACGAGGACGTCATTAATGGAGTAGATCTACTATAGGCTCAATTATAATAGGTGTGACGCGTAGAATACTGAATTAAGGATGAATAGAAAATTGATATAGAACCAGGGAGTAGATGACATATGAGACAAACAATTCAGACAAGATATTTTGATGTGTTGGTGTTTGGGAACGTTACTCACAATTCAAACGACCAAACGAGTTGTAGAGGCAATAGGATTTTGCACTGGTTGCGTGGTAGGGGGAGATACAACGAAGGCGATATCATACTTAATTAAAGTATCGGTGTAGATTAAATTTAAAGGCGAGACCGAAGTTGGTTGGTTTCGACCCCCATAATAGAATGCAGGTTCCGGTCAATACCCTGAAGGCGAGATTGAGAGCGCAACATGGAAATAGCGTCGCAAACCTGGTGCATATTAGGACGCTCGTCAGGATTCATCCTCCAGCAGCTCAGCATGAGATCCCATAATGTCTCGTCGAGTATTGCTGTTCCATTATGAGTCAGAGGTCGTTCAAAGGGTAGTTCTCCACGATTGAGCGCCAGCACTACGTCCACATTTGATCCATGAGCGCGAAACGGTATAGCACGAGTTAGGATCTGGGGACTACGTTAGATGACATGACATGTGGCGCTTTGAGAACATACTTCAATACAGACAGTAGCGAAGACATATACGTCTGACGCCTCATTTCTTTCTCTGGCCGTCCCAATAACTAGTTCGGGAGTGCTATATCTTGCATAATCTAGTCCGTCATCGAAGTAACACGGGTTGGATATGTGTGAAATCCCAAATTCGGTGAGGTACGGTTTACAACGTGTGTCGAATAGGGATGCCTATCTCGGGTAACATGAGGATCAGCGAGGAAATGAATGACATCCCATAACCTACCGTTACAACGCCATCCTGCACCACACCCCTATGGAGGCTCCGAAAGCCCTCGGCTATGATATTTACCTGGAGACAATCGAGTTAATATATAAAAGAGCAGCGGGGGAATAGGCACCAAGACAGATGGATCAGCACCAATGGGGGGAATGATGTAGTTGAAACTTTCAGTCTTTCCCGACTGGAAGCTCCGCAAAACATTGAGACACGATGTAGTAGTTCGCCAAAGGCCCAAAGCCGGCAGACTTGGGCCCGTTTCATATGAGTTTAAAGGATGGGAGCATACTACCATCTCTAACATTGAGGGGGATGGGGGACACTGATGTGAGTATTTTGACGCGCGCCCCCACCGAGTTTAAGAGGACTGTATCAAATGGGCAGTGCAGAATCGAAGATTACTCGTTGAAGTTGTGTCACATGATCATACCGTACAAGTTCTTCAGATTTACGCCGGCTGGCAGTGCCAGCAAGACGCCACCACAGCTTCTTCATACCTCTTAACTCAGCTCTGGCCCTTGTTTGACATGTGCTTCTATATGAGAAGGAGAGAAATTTGTAAGGGACTCGAGAGCCTGTACGATGATTGTACGTTTTATCCTTGGTTCATCCAATCTACTGGAGGCCCGAGCGGTGGCCCATATCCATACTGTCTTTATCGCAGCTCGAAGTATCAGCGAAACTGAATGATGAAGGTATGCCTGTAATCTCACATAAATGAAATAAGCTCTGGGCGGTACAGTGTGTTCTAATTTAGAATCCGGTGCACAAGCACAGTCGTCCTTTCCACAGCAGGCCACCGCCACGGCGTTAGATCCTATGGTATAGATTATTTGAACTATTCTTAGATTATATATAGCTACCAACGCCTTGCAGGCCTGGCTTTTTCCCCCACACGTCCCCCCTTGGATCTCCATCTCATTCTACCTTCCTTCATTTTTACCGTTCACACTCCACCACCCCTGGCCCAGAATGGACTTTAACATTGTAGGAGAGTCCCGGCGCCAAGGCGAATATGATAACAGCGAGCCTCTGTCCTATATATACCAACAACTTAATATTCACGATGTGAGTATAAACCTACTTTCTCTATTCTGTCATACTTAGATGTGCTTGAGATCGGCCATTCTCAGGTCATTATATTTAGGGGAAACCGTTGCTACCTAGGAGAGTCCTCAGATGAAGGACTGGTCTCGATCAAGGTATTTCGTGGGGGCACAACTTCGCAGCATCCCTTTGCCAAAACCGCCCGTTCAGACGTGACGAAGGGGGAGATCGACGGATTACCCGTTGCCCTCAAGACCTTTCGCGCTGCCCTGACGTCGAAAGAGATGATTGATGTGAGCTGGATTTAAGTTCAGCTCTTGTTCCACCTAATCTTTCTCCTTTTTAGTCTTTCATCTTGGAAGCATTTCTATGGTCCAGCCTTAGACATCCAAGTATTATTCCAATTCTTGGACTGCACGTAGGAATGTCGGGAAATATGTCCATGGTCTCGAAATACATGGAAAACGGGACGTTGAGCGACTATCTGAAATCCCATCAGGACGTAAACAGGCTTCGTTTGGTATGATTTCTGCTCCTTGTAATTTGTTGCGGCGGCTCACTATCTCTGTCAAATAGCTCAAAGACGTTGCGGCTGGTATTACTTATCTCCATAATCTGAGTTTCTCGGTACTCCATGCAGATATTCGTGGTGTAAGCAAAGCTAATGAACTATGACCGCAATCCATACATCTAACAGCAGGTGTCTTATACAGGCAAACATTCTTATTAATGACTCGGGTGCGGCACTCATAGCCGACTTTGGACTTTCACTAGTCATGGATCCCAAAACGTTGCAATTTTCCCCCCATAAGCATGCTTATGCTGGTAGTGTTCGCTGGACGGCTCCAGAAAAATTGAAGCCCTGCGAATATAGCTTGTCTTTGAAGTGTGACGTTTATTCCTTTGCCTGTCTCTGCGTCGAGGTTAGTCACCGTTCAAAGCCAATTTCACGGATTACTGAATGTATTTCAAGGTCTTTTCCGGCACCTATCCGTTCTCTCACCTCGCTAATGATGGTGCCGTAATAATCGAAGTGCTTGTGCGACGCGAGCACCCCGCTCGCCCCCTTGGGCCTGGAGCATCCCAGCTGACTGATGCCTTCTGGGAATTGCTGCTACTAAGCTGGGAAAGAGATCCTGCCCGTCGTCCGTCTATGGAATATATCCACAGATTCCTTAACGACATCGCATTGTCTTAATTAAAGCCACTCCATTCGCCCAATCTTCTTTTAGTCTCTTTGTTTACCCTCCAAGTCGCCGCTTTTTCTTGATCACTGGTACACTACTGCATGGCACATCCTACGCGTCCCACCTTGTTCTCTAGATTCCCGACGATCATTCTCACGACTTTCATGAATCAATTTTCCAACAGCAAGCGTTCGTATCCTAACAAAAATCTAACGTAGCCTCATCATTCATCATCTGTCGTTCATAACTCATATCTCCATCCAATCTTTATCACACTATCTTACCAATTCTTGGGAGGCTAGTTACTTATAGAAATTTCGGTATCCTACTATTTACAATCCATCCTGTTTGGAAGATCTTGCTGTTACCCTGGAATATCGGAGAGCTTGCTATTTCGTGATATAAATATTGCGAGGAATTCTTTCCGCATTGTAGCTTTTAAACTTTGCTTTGCTTTTCGCATTACGAAATCCTTTGAATCCATTGATATCAGTGTATCAGACGTAGCCATATAATGCACGATAAGTATATACAGATGCGGAGGGTAAGATGTATTTAGAATTAATGTATCAGAACCAAAGGAAGACAGCAGAAGAAAAGTTGAGTAGAACGAAAGCGTCCCTTATCCTACATTTTGCATTTCACCGATTAAAAAAAGATTCTCCAACAAACATCAGTGTCCCCACATATCATCTTCATCTCCGTCTTCGTCCCGCCCCCTCATGCCCAAATCCAAGCTGTCCATGTCCCCGAGGTGAACCTCATGTTCCGGCCTCAAAAACAAGCTTCCTGGACTCCCGGTGACCATGGAAAAGTTCGCCGTCGTGGGAGATATACTGACGATCGATGCCACGGACCCCTTGTGTGGATGCCCTTTCGTTATTTGACGAATCGACGCCGGCGGTGACGAAAACCGCGAATGGTCAAAGCTCGCCCCGTCATCGTTTGGATCAGAGTCGTGCAGGAGCATCGTCATGTTGGCCGGAGGCACAGGGAATATTGAAGATGTAGTACTAAACCGCCTCCGGTGTGTTCTGGACGCGGGCGCGGGCGTTGATGAAGAGGCTGGTCCCATTGCACCAATGTCGTCATGAATAAAGGGCTGATCGACATGGTTGTCTAGCTCGTGGTGATCTAGGGCAGGGGAGGTTTTAGTCTCCGCAGGTAGAACTCGAGCTCCCATTATCGTCTGCCCCCAATCTTCATCATCGCTGTGGTTTTCAGCTGGAGTTACACTGGTGCTCAGTCCGCTCCTCCTCGCACTACCATTCCACGTCCCCAGCCGATTTTGAGTCTTCAGTAATTGCATCCTCAAGTCCCCGACCTCCTGCCTTAACTCTCCCACCACTCTCCTCAATCCGTCATTCTCCACCTCAACATGTCCAAGCCTCTCCAGCCTCTCTCTCAAGTCCCCATTTTCCTCTCTCAACACCCTCGTCGTGCGTTGCGAATCAGACAACGCTCCGAGAAGCGCTCCAGTTTCTGTAGCATGTTTTTCCTTCAGCTCCCGCACCTCCTCTCTATCTTTCTCCCTGTCCCTATCTCTTTCCCTGTCCCTGTCACGTTCCCTCCCAAAGTACCCAAAGGATGACCCAGAAACCGACGTTGGCGCTGTCGATGCAGACCGCGGGGTATCACGGCTCCCACTTGAAGCTGTGAATGTCGGGCTTTCCATCAACCCATAGCTCGAGAACGACTCGCTTCCCCTCCTACTAATGCTACCTCCTCCCCCACTACCACCAACAACACTTCCCCCTGCCTCTGAAAACGCCATCCGCGATTGAGTGCGAGGGCTGTACTCGGACGTGCTCCGCATAGAAGCGAACCTCCCTAGGGCGCTCATCCCATTCAAATTCCCACTCCTCTCTGATTCTCGCTCCCGCTCATAATCCATCAGCCCAGCAGCTTTAAACGCCTTGACTGTGCGTGGGCCCAGCCACTCGGTTGCCGGTGGCCTGTCCCCTGTACTCCCTCCGCTACCGCCGCCGAGAACAGCTCCCCTTCGCCCAAAACCGCCCTCCAAGCTGCTATTCGGCCTCCCAACATCCTCCACCCCAAGGTAATCTTCCGCGCGCCCCTGGCCCCGGCGGCGAGCCCCGTCACCAACGCCGCTCATTGCGGAAAATACATGTTCCCCGCCGTTGCGCGACGCCTGCAGCGTGCGCCCGAGCCGCTCTTGCACACTCATACTACGTTTCCGGGCTCGGGACGCAAGTAGCCCAGCCGCGGATGTTGGTGTTAGTTTAGCGGTGGCGGTGATGGTTGAAGATGAGTTGGCTGCGGAAGGTGGCGTGGCCGAAGGAAGAGACGGCGATGGTGGTGGAAGAGCGCTTCCAGCCCACGCTGCCCCATCACTTCCCCCGGTGTGACCACGCGTCCCGTCGAAGGAACTTTTCCCCTGATCGTGCTCGATTCCAGGCCCCGCAAATGAACTTCGTGGAGAGGGGGGAGATGACGATGAGACATCTTCCCCTTCTTCTTGTCTCCTGCCCACTTGAGAAGCCGATTCGAGAGAAGGTCTGAGCGTCCTTTGATGATCAGAACTTCCTCTCGTCGTCGAATCCAAAGATGGCCGCGCTCCCGCCCCTGCTCCTGCCCTGGATGAAAGCGATGGAGAGGGGGACGGAGAAGGAGATATATGGGAGGGGTGTACAAACGATTCCGAGGCCGGGGCTTTCTCACCCCATTCAGAGGAAGGTGGGGCAGCAGCGGATAGCGTATGGCGGAGTGGAGGTCGTTTGCCAGTTAAACTTGTGATCCTAGACGCGAGGGGGGTGGAGGTTGGGATTCCTGGACGCGGAATGGATGTGGACATGGAGGGTGTCACTATCCGTGTCTGAGGGATGGCACGACGGGCAGAGAGGGATGCCGACGAAGTCGATAGAGTTGAGGTAGATGTGGAGGCGGAAGCAGAAGTCGAAGTTGAGTTTGGTGCATGTGTGGATGCGGATGCAGATATTGAAGAGGATAAGGGAGATGGAGGGGCGTGGACGTGGTGTCTCAGAGACTGTGGCTGTGTCTTGAGAGATGCAGAGGATGCATTCGAGCTATATCCGGTTTCTGGAGATAGCTGAGACGCAGATTTAGGGGTAGTTGGGGTCGTAGCTGTACTGGCATATGAGGAAGTAGTTGGAGAGTGGAGTGAGGTAGGTCGGAGACGGGGGAGAGATGACTGTTGTCGAGGAAGACGGGAACGTGATAAGACCTTCGTGGAACTCGATAAGCTACCAGAAGATAATCCGGGCGAGTTCGGAGATGAATTAGAGCCTCCTATAGATGGTAGGATGAACGTTGGAGAAGAAGGTGAAGGTTGTGATGACTCGATGACGCGCTGAGGTATGATACGGAGATTCTTTGGATTAGAGGATAGACGGTGAGGGCTAAGAAGGGCGGCCAGATCGGGGTCCAGTGCTCCCAGGTTAAAGCTTGCATCTGCTCCATGCTCAGGGTTATCTCCGTCAATGATGACAGCCGTGTCAGCGTTGAGCCACTGATTAGCAGTGCTGGAATCTTCGGCCATCATTGCATCAAGTACCTGGTTGGTCAAGTGCGTGGTTGACAAGTCCAGAACAGAGGTGTCTGTATCTGTTTCGTGCCCGGATTGCGGAGCTCCTCCATTGTCGTCCCTCGACCCAATGACTGGTTCTTCGGCGAACGGTACTGAGGATGAGGGAGAATGATTGATATCATTCGAAAAAGAAAGGGACGGAGACGGAGAAGGCGAGGAGCTGGAAGATGAAGGGATGTATTTTGATATCCCCGAATTATCGGCTTCGAGAATTGTTGATAAATCAGCAGAAACAGGAGGGCCAGGTGAGGGCGCTCGAAGAATTGGTGGTTCATGGGCTGAGTGGACAAGTTAGAGCTCGGTGATGTAGAGGGTAGATAGACCTTACCCAATGATAGGACGATAGTATCGTCATTGTCACGAAGTGAGGTACCTTCGCTTATAGCCTGGGGTTCATCAGGCAGAGGCTTCTCCAACCTCGAACAGGAGACCGACTTCCGGATGACACCTTCTTCCGTCGGTTCTGGTGTCCTTTCAATCGAAATTACAGGCAAATCGGACGAGAAAGATGCCTGACGCTCTCTATTCATTGACCGTCGCACTGAGCCAAAGTTGGCAAAGGGACTTCGGGAGGCATGTGAGCTGGGGGAGACGGTGCTAGACACCGGAGTTGCTTGCTTATTTGGCCCGAAGGGTAACAGGGACCGCAACGAACGAAATGAGGGAATGCTAGAAGGGGTAGCTGGCGAGGATGAAGAAGGTGACGGGGTAAACACCTGAGTAGTAGGGGCATTGTAGGTGGGAACCGTGGATGTCGATGGTCGACGGGCAGAGGGAATCGAGGATGGAAACGCACTTCTGTTCGGTTGTGCTGGGATGGATGAGGGTGTGTGTGGCGACCGCTGAGTTGCCATGGTCAAAGACAAAAGCCCAGTGAAGTGAAAGGGGCTAGAGGAAGGCTTGAAGTTGTATAATTGATCCAGAGACAGATGGGTTGATCACTAGTCCAGCAAGGATACCCAGGAGAGAGACATCGTTCTACCACAGCGGGTGCTGAGCAGGCTACCGTCGTCTCGGAAGCGTTCAACCACGACAAAAAAGTTATGTGGGAAATCTTTCTTTGTCGAATTCGGAAGGACCCTGGCGGAATTATTACTTACATAAACTCAGGGGCTCCCGTGGAACCTCCTAAATGAGGTCTGTATTTATATCCACCGTTCATCATCCACCATTCATCATTCAATCTAACCATACACTCATCACTTTCGCCATTCGCACGCTTTGAAGTATCTCCGGTCAGGCGGATGCTCTATGGATGATCTCTCTACGTCAATCCTCATCTAACTGCGCTATATTTTGGCAGTACAACCCGCGCTTAACCACTCGTCAAGATTGCTCCCTAAGTGAATAGGACTGGTGATGATACGCTGGCCGAAACTCCTAGCTTTCTTTAGAATCAGTGTTCGACGTAACCAGCTTTCGTCTTCCGGATGAGTTCCACATCAGATCCTGCAAAACCGAAATCGGTATGGTGGGATGATATCTGCGATTTGTGGACACTCGTGGATTCTCACTCAAGATCTACATTGATCTGCGAGCCACCCAGCTACAGCTAAGATCTCGCAGAATCTCGCAGGATGATGCATGACTCGTATCCACCAATAATACCGCCCCTTTCAATGACAGTGGATTAACGTCCGAGATCAGCGTTCCAGTTGCCAGGTTCTCTTGTTCAGATATTGCAGGCTGTTTCCCGATATTCCCGTTAGAGGTCTGTTGGCGTTTGATGCGACCGCCACCGAGGTGGGAAAATCCTGGTTCTCGCAAAATAGTCGCGGCTGACATGCATACCCTATTGCAGACAGTTCGACTGCTCGATCTATAGGCCGCTGAGTGGCTGACCTAGGGGGTCCCGAGGGCGTGTCGCCGCCTAAGATGTAGAATCATCCTTGTTGTGGGTACCTGGAGCGTCACAAACCATTTCATTATTGATAACATACCTACTTTCTACAGTTCCAGCCCTCTTCCAACCTATTGATGTCGGAAAAATCACGCCCAACCATCTAGTTGTTCTCACCCCTTTAACTCGCTTTAAATCCTCCAAGCTAGGCCATGCCCCTAATATCCTGGTCATGCGGGAGTACCGTTGCTGAAGAGGCAGTGGTTATCACCATGCTCCTGGAATACGGAACCCATGAGCGGATTGTGGCGTGGAAATAGGTATCTATACAAGATTTCTGTCTGTCGTCACAGTTCGTTGACCATAAGCTCTATAAGGTGGTAGACGGGATCCATACTGATGCTAAGGGCGACAATCGTCGGATGTTCTACACTCCAGGCGATCGATGTTACGGGAGCCCCCGATTTAAATAACCCACAATTAATCCCAAAGTGGCCAACTTGATTCCGTGTTCGGAATTCAAATCTGAACTTGTAATCAATGTCTATCAGTCCGGCCAACTGATCAATAGTAAGTCTGTCCTTGAAGGACGTTCTAACACACCTCTTCAAGGTGGATATGTTCAACATCAAGCATTGATCTTCTGTACAGATTCTTTAGTGGCTCATCAACTAGATCCAAGACTATCGAAATACCAGGGCACCTGGGCTTTTTAGTCCTACCAACCATACAGTGAGGGTTATTGATGGGGAGAGATTAACATTAGCCTACCCCTAACCCGGCACTCGGCCAACTGTGGTTAAAGTACACCCCTGCCTAGGATCATCAAACAATCAGGAGCTCTTCAACTCAGCACCTAGCACTATCAATTCAAACAAACTCGAACAGCCCCGTACCTCAAACATTCAACCTTCAATTCTCCCACTGGTCGCCTTTTAAGGGCTTAACGAATAACGGCTGTGACGCTAATATACGTCGTACCGAGGGGGACTCAATAAGCAATTCCCCTGCCTTTTAAACACCCGTTAAAATTCCGTTTAAGCTATTTCTCGCCGAGCCTGATGGAAATCAAGATGACATTTCCTCAGAGGCTCCACCTAGTCGATTTTCCCTACTTTCAGGAATATAGACGGTGAAGATAACGATATAAGTAGTGAAGACGGGAGCGAGGCGGATTCTGGGGCGGGCAGGGTCAGCTCTTGTTTGAGCGCCGCCTCCTGTCCCCAGGGATGGCTCCCTTGATTTTAGGGGAAGGCGACCTGGTCGACTCAGAAGTCACGAACCTAAACGCCACGGCGGTGCGGCCGATATCAACGACGACATATATGACGGTGTTGATGATTGTTGCTTTAATGCCGAGGAGGGCGCCGTCGATGAATTTTCCAAGAGCTTTCCGGTTTGCAAAATGTCGACCGCGATAGGATTTTGTACTGGAGTGGCTCCACGCAGAAGCTACAACATACTCAATGGAGCATCAAATGTTACTGTAATACCTGAGATACTGCGATATATGATCCTTATCAGCTTGCGATGTGATGTAATATGTTTTTGTTATTAAATACTACACAAGTTTGTGGACATGGCACGATTAGTGAGCAGCACAGGACACTGAAATAGGTTTAAAGTCATTTTGGATGAATTGGATCACCACAAAGCAACAAACAAAATTCATTCTCAAAATACGTATTTACATTGGATCTGCATAGTTAACAATTTCATTCTGTGG
>CEMJ01392822.1:41775-72878 GCA_900068955.1 Clitocybe nebularis | reverse complement strand
ATGAAGTCACGTTATCATCAATAATGAATGTACTATATCTAACACTCCGTTTTGCTGTCGCATAGCTTGATAATTGAATGGCTTTCTTTTGCAATGGAGAATGAGGGCGAGAAACAATGAAACGTAGGATGGCGCGTTTCGCTTCCACTGCCATTAACAATTTAGGTGTCATTGATTGCAATGACTCATGCGGAGCCGGTCACTACAACGCGTGACATCACATCACATTCCTTCATTGATTCAATACAATCGTATTCGACCCTGACCTGAGGCTTAGAATTTGCTTAGGCTTGAACATTTTTGTTGCGGTTGCACAATGATATCCCCAAATATGCCTGTCGATCCAAATCGCTTCCCATGCACCGTTTGACATCAACTTGGATGCACCACCGCGACACTTTCCATCTACTCTCCGTGACATACTCTACCTCGGAGCTTTGTATGGTGTGACGCGTTAGTACTCCACGCCGCCACCCCACACTTCTAGTCCCAAAACACATAGACAGAATAGGGATGTCGGGGGTACATTCCCAAGTGCGAGTGATGCCAGACCACAAACCCGAACGTGGTACTCATCGTCCTTAGGACTGCCCCATCTTATCTGTTAGGGTGTTCCCGGAGGGTGACAGGCCATGAAGTTAGTCTCGTTATATCTTCGGGCAGTTTAGATCGTCCTGATAGACTTTCATACATACCCAGAGATTATGTAACTCCATTCGTTTCTAGCCTTTTGGATGCCCTCGACCACTCTTCCTCCGCTTGAATAGGTCTCCAAGAATTCATCACTCGAGGGTCAAGAGATCTATGTCCCCAATTTCCCCGCTGGGCACCATCGTCGTTCCCGGATCACCCCCAGGGTCTAGAAATCTGCAGTCATGTTTATATTATTTGGCGGTCTCTATATGAAATAAAAATTGTCCGCCCCCCACCGGCCAACTATTCTTACTTCTCTTTAATAAATGCAAAACAAGATGGTCGGCATAATGGATAAACCCGGACCAGGTTCCGGTCCCTAATCCCGCGACTTATTTGTCTTCAGGTCGGAATTGCCAGGGTTTATCTGGAATTATCAGATCAGATTATGATGATCAATTTCGAAAGTCTTGTGCGATCAAGATTGAATCAGGCGGTACAGTGCTCATGAGGTTTGTGCGCCCTCGTGCCTCAGGTTGAGCATACTTATAGCCCCAATTTTGTCTATTTTCTAGGCCCAGAACGAGGCCAATTGCTTAGTACGACAAATGGCGAGCTCTGATAGTAAAGTTTTGGGTGTTGTTGTCCTTGTACGACACGGTGACCGTCATGGTATTATCTCAACCACCTTTCTATCCTTGTATGCACCTGATCTTGTACGTCAGGATTCTATCAGAGCCCAACGACCTATACGCCATCCGGAACAGTCCTCACTCCTCTTGGTAATGTAATTAGGCGTCCCCCTCATCCCTCTTGGTCATTATTAAATATGTTCTTCAGCAACAAGAATTCCAGCTGGGACAAAAGCTACGGAACATCTACTTGAACGAGACCTCGCCGTCGTACATCTCGGCGATCAATTCAACTTTAGTGGACGACACACAGTTCCGCGTCAAGGCTGATGCTGGTGGGGAAGGCGGCGTGATTCTAAATTCGGCAGTATCTTTGTTGCAAGGTCTGTACCCTGCAAACGTGGGCTACAAAACCACCCTCGCAAACGGGACGATTATCACTGGACCTCTTGGAGGATATCAAGTGAGTTCCCTATATGCGACAATAGACTGACTAATAACGGGCCCTATTTAGTATATCCCTAGTGCGTTTTGCTTTTTCCAAACGGGGTTCATCCGCTTATATCACTATAGTCGAATCCGTTGAACCGGACAACGACATTTCGCTTGAAGGCTGGACGGCTTGCAATGTGATTACAACTTTGAACCTGACTTCGTTTGTATAAACTTAACGCATCGCAGACATTTGCACACGACACCAGCCGGTTCTACAACTCTACCGTATTTACGCAAAAAGCAGCGGAACACGATGCATTCCTGAAAACCCTACCTCCGTATCTTGATGGAAGGCCTGTTACATTTGAAAACATGGTGTGTCAATCTCTAATTTGTTCTAGTTAGCGCCCTCACTGATTTTCTGCAGTGGAATGTATGAGAACCAATCAATGTGATCTTCCCCCTCTGACATAAAATATACAGGTATTCGACTTCATGAACGTGCAATCGGTTCACAATGCAGAGTTCCTGAAGTCTCTGCCACCGACATACCTCGCACAGGCCAGGCATCTGGCCAATTGGCACGAGTATGGTGTATTCAGCTCTACGAGCCCTACGGGAATCGGGAATAGTTCGTAATCCTGCTTTTCTTTACTCCCAATCAATAACCCAGTCTATTAGTCCCTGGTCATACCATTTTGCCCACCATCCTCGACGGCTTCAAGTCAATCACCGACGACAAAGACCCCGTTAAATTTGTTTACGAAGCCATTTCATACAAGCCCTTTATCTCTCTGTTCAACCTCACAGGAGCTGCAGAGGCAAATCCAGAACTAGCAGGAATCGGTTAGTAGCTTGGCAGTTTCGACTGGGTTAGTCATTATTAACATCTTCCGATCCCACAGTCAACTTTGCTGCGGCACTGGCCTTCGAAGTTCGCCAGCCCTCTTCCGGCGGGGAACCTGTCCTACGACTTAACTTCAAAAATGGAACCGATGATGCCGACTTTCAGACTTACAAGTTCTTCAATTCCACTGATGTAGATGTCCCTCTATCGAAGTTTGTGGACTATATGGAGGTAACCGGGATTTTAGACGCTTCCTATATCATAATGGACTGAGAGAATTATAGCCTTTGGGGGTTAAAACAACTGCAGAGTGGTGCAAGATATGTGAAAACACGAAAGACAGAGGTTGTGATGCCTTGACGCTTGCCGCCGCCACCGCCGCCACAGGGGACCGTCCTCAGATCAGCTCCATCGGCGCAGGGTTCCTCGGCGCAGGATTGACGCTTGCTGTGGCTCTTGCAGTCTTTGGTCTCCTCATGGTCTTCGGAGTTATTGGTCGGGGCAAATCCAAGAAAGCCTCGAAAGGGACTAACGAGGTGTGTATCTTAATATTTTAACCCGTCGTGTAGTTTAAATTCAACACACCACAGACCGACTCTGCTGAGAAAGCCTGAAATAAATTTACGGTTAGGTTTGAAAATCGGAGTGGATGTGGGGTTGCCTCTGCAACATGATGTTCAATATTTGGGTTCTTGCTTGGAAAAATGGATGTAGCATTGTTGTTGTACCATTATGACCGGATATTAAATATTATGTAGACCAATCAATATTGGGCTTAACCTCAATCTCGGAATGTCAATTCATTACAAGCCAATAATAAGCTACAATATGCTAGACTTCAAGTTGTCATTTCAAGGACGTAATCTAGGCGAAAAAAAGGATACAAAAAAATTGTAGCTACAAGGTGGGCGCGCTTGGATCCATATGCGTAAAAACTACAGTAAGGGGATAGAAAGAATGTCACTAAGACGGAGAACCAAGCCCGCACCAGGGAAAAACCAAAGAGAAAAACCAAGACCCATTCGCTCCTCCCCCGCGAGGACTATCCCCACTCTTCCTCCAACTCCCGTGCCAGGAAGTCATCCTCCTCATCCTCCTCTTCCTCGTCATCTCCATCATCATCGTCAGCATCGCCCATTTCCTGACTGACACTCGGCGCAACGGGCACCACCCGCTGGTTTTTATCTGAATCGGCTTCCAATTCATCGGCTGTGACAGCCTCTTTTAGCTTTGAAAATCCCGTCCGGTCCGCAGCCAGCTTTTTCCTCTTTGCAAGCGGGGACCGCAGGACGTCGTCCCTGCTACTCCCATTCAGCCCCGACCCTCCCTCCGAAGGGGTAACGCTCCGATGCCGTTTTCGACTCAGTCTTGGCGTCCCATTCGCACTACTGTTGTCCATAACTCGATAAGTAACGGACGATGAACCGAGGCAAAAAAAGAAGGGAGATCCAACCTTATAACACTATTTGTCTCATCTGTCCAGTCTTCCTCTGACACGTTCCCGCTCCGAATCCCGCTCCTCTCGCTTCTCCCGTCATCGTCATCGTCGCTCTCGTTCATAGCAGCCTCGACTTCGTCATTTATGTCATTCCAATTAATTTCGTCTAACCCTAATTCCGGTGCATCTTTGTTTACCGTTTCCTCATCCTCGTCCCAATCGTCCGCATCAGGGTCAGGGTCCGATGAGATTTGTTGAGAATCCGTTGTCGGGCTCGAGCTGGGACCAGGGATAGGAGGATCATCTAGCAGGTAGGGCGCTTCCTCTTGATGTCGCCATAGTGCAACGGAGTCCGTGAACCATGCGAGCCAGACGATCTTTACGCCACCTCGTTTTCGGGCAGTATCGACCTTGACCGTACCTCTCTGTATACACGACATGAGATTTCTGAAGAGAATTTGTTTTAAGACACTGACTTTGGCTGCAACGACATGAGTGGTGTCATTGGTTAGTTCTGTTGAACATCTTGCGCCAAACATGTGAGCCATTCTCCAGATCTCTGTATCCTCTGCCCTGGTGTCTAAGGGAATGACGCTGGAGAACAGGATATGAACACCTGAGAGCACTTCGAGCCGTATCCGGGGAATGATCCGCTGAACAAAGTATAGCTAACTTTAGCATGGTGATGCCGAGTTGTATGTATGAACTAACCGTAACGTCATATTGGACTTGTCGGCCTACCGGGTGTCGCTTGTTTACCGGTGGGCGTGCGTTATAGGCTACGAAGAAGCGCTCGTGAACTTCATTTAATAACTAGGAAATGGGGCTGAGCATCTGCAGCGAGGCGTTGTAACCGTTAAAGGCTAGAACCTACTTTTGAAACTCTTTCCAACTCAAAGTCGTCGTTCTTCAACAACGCCTTTCGCACCACCTTCTCGTGTTTAGAGTCTTCCTCCTTTTCCTCGGTTTCTTGTTTCTTGTCGGCAGCTGGGCCGTGTTCGGATTTGGAGTGTCGGTGTTGCTCATGACCCGCACCACCTTTTTCCTCTTCCCTTAAAGCTTCCTGCTTTTTCGCCAGAGGCCTTTCCTCTAACTGGGCCTCCAGAGCCAAGCTGTTCTGAGTCAGCATTGCTTTTGTCGTCAATTCTGCACGATCTGCCTCGGCTGTTGCCGGTATGGTTGACGATATCGTTTGTGCCGTAGGAGAGGGTGTAGGCACGACACTAGGGCCCCCGGTATCAGATGGTACGGCGTGGGCTTCTGTAGCGGGTTGTCCGGTGGGAGTAACATCCCCACTTTGTTGAGGTGGGCCTTTGGTTTCCTCGACAGGTAATTTGGGTGGAACGGAGGTAGAAGCTGTTGTCAAGGGTTCGAGTTTTGGCAGGAAAGTAGAATTAATATCTCCAATTCCAACAAAGAAGTCGTCTGGAAGCATAACGACAGTCAGAGAACGTGCGAAAAAGGAGTGGATTTAAACGAACAGGGTACGACTTTGATGAGATTGGGACTCCACTCCCATACATCGGCGCGATCGTCAATGATGACCACCATCGAAGTATCGCACGGGAAGAGTCTTTGCAGGCTCTTCTGGGTGAGACCTCCAGAGATAACACGAATCAGCACATTGTTACAAGTATCAGAAAGGGCAGCAAGGCTCACTTCCGCTTTCGTCTCGACTGAGCAGCCTCCCACCAAAGATCTTTCCATCAGGATCGATGGCCGCACACACCTCTTCGGCATATGCACGGGTACCCATGGTATATACATGCATCTCGTATTTAGTCGCCGTTTCCCGCAAGAAATCCTGCCAGCCTGGTCTACAAATATACCATGAGCATGCGAAGCGGTGAGGAGATATGGATATAACAAGATTGAGACCACAAGGACCTGTCACACACCTAGGCTTGATGTAGTACATACATCCCTCGTTTTCAATTGCCTTGTTCTTCCCCTTGCCCTTCTGGCCACCCCTGGTGGATGGAGATGGGTTAAACGATTCGGGACCTAATCGGAACTTCTTCACGTCCTTGAGCGCCTCCCAGTTGGGATTACAGTCGTCATCGTCTGATGAAGAATCATCCTCGCCGTGTTCCGTTTTAGCCTTACTAGAAGAGGCTCTTTTAGTCTCCCACTCTTCACCCTCCGTAATCCATTCCCCGACAGTCGGATCGACTGTGGCGTGCACGATTGTTTGGTCAAGGTCGACGATGAGAGACAATTTTCGGGATGAAAGCAGGTGTTCTGCAGTTTCCCTCTCGATGCGTTGGGCTTCTTCCAACGAGACGGTGGGGCCGAACGCAGAATGGGTCATTTGTATGGAAGCCCGAGAAGCGTCTGAGAACCCCGTGTAATCGGTGCTGTTGGACCATAGCTCTTAGTTCTCTCTGTAAATAAACAAGGCAACGAAAAATGAAAATACTTGGTCATGTCCTTTCCGCAGAGCACGCAGAGCCCGCCGAGCTGCATCCCATGTTTACATGGTTCAATGACGACCACGACGGGTTTCTCCCTTGCTTTGCGCACAGAGATGACATCGCCGGACTTTACATTCCACTTGTCAACAGTGCCTTCGACGGCTGCGTCCCAGGTGCCAAATCGGGTCTCCGGCAGGGCGTCTGGCTGGGGGGGAACATGGACGAAAGAATAGCTGAGGAGTCGCGTGCCGCGCTGGATGGAAGACTGTGGTTTTGCATCAATAGACACAATCTTTATGGGATATGGAAATGATAGGGGAAGATAAAGGTCTGTTGGGCTGGACGCCATAGTGTCAGGAAAGCCTCCGCCGTTTCGAGGCCGTGACCGTATGCGTTCCAAAACAGAGCTTCTTGTTGTCCAAATTAGGATTACCACGGTCAACAAGGTTTGCTTCGACTCTAACAGTCACTCTAATCGGATTCAATAGGTCTATTATAACTCTGTATCAACCACTAAACTAGAGCCAACGCTTATCACCGAAATGCGATACGAATGCCCCAGTATCCTCCACAGTGACCTTTTCGATAACCTTCAACTGGTATTTGACACTTTCCTCAGGAGTGATGGGTCCTGCAAAGTCGGGGTCGTAACGCTTGAATGAAGTCATAAAGGCGCCAAATATCTCGAGTTGCTCAGGCGTGGCTAGATACCACGGCCAAAAAGTCAAATTTAACACCCCAATCAACAGCAGGGGGGCTTACGGGCTTGGGTGGAGGTATTCACCAGTCCAGGACTCAGCGCCAAGAACACGAATCCGTCATCTTTGTATTCTGCGGCGTACTTTGCCACGGCCATGTTGACCGCAGCCTTGGAAATGGAGTAGGGCGCATGCATCGGGTTCTTCGTGATGAGCGTAAATTCGGTCTCACCAAGTCCGCTGGAGATGGTGATGACTTTCTTCGCGGTGCCCTTCTTGAGGAGAGGAAGGAACGCGTTGATAGTGAGAATGGCGCCTATGACATTGACATTGTACTAATGCGCGTTATTAGATGCGTGTTGCTGATAGAAGAGACGAGGCGAATATTACCGTGTCGCGGAGATCCTTCGCCAAGAGGTCTTCGTCATCGCTAGCAATCCGCGATCAGTCAGTGTATCACTTCGGATGGGTAGAACATGGACTCACTATCCATCAAGGGTTAGACCGTTTCGCGATTCGTCAACCCACGCTGCATTATTAATCAAGTAATCCAAGGATCCTGCAATCCTCTCGACGTCTGAAGCCGCAGCCTGAAGGAAGGATGAGAACAAGGTCTGGCACAGGAGGCGGGACCAAACCTTTAGAGTTTTATGATCTGTAACGTCGGCTTCGAGAACATGGACGTTGCTCAGGTTGAGCGAAACAAGGCCCTTCGCTGTCGCTTTGTTGCGTACAACGCCGAACACGGTGTTGTTTTTGTCCGCGCTAAGTTGGCGAACATATTCAAGCTGAGAGGAATTGTTAGATACGCAACTGAAACATGGTTTCATAAACATACGCCAATTCCACGGGAAGCACCAGTAATGAGATAAGAAGGCATGATCTGTGTTGGTAGGTTGGGAGAAAGTACTGAGCTGAGATGTTGATAAAAACAAGGAGCTGGTCTGGGTGTCTTTTATAGACATCGTTGCCCAACTCCTTGGATCGCCGTCCAGTCAGATAAATGTTGCTAAAGCCATGACCAACACAATTCAAGAGCCTCAGAGACATGACGTAAAGTCTACCAAGTCAACTCTCAAGGTGGATTACTATGATGAGTTATCGATAAGGTATGCTTTCAAGCTCGTCAGGGTAGTATATCCCGACATAAACGGCCTTGCGTCGCGCTAGGTCGTGGGGAACGTTAGTAAATACAATAACTACATATAAGGTCAGAGTAGCCTATACCAGCCTAATAACTTTCACGTACGCAATACGATTGTGAATATGGAGGATCCTCGGATCCACAGGTTTACCGGTATGAAGATCGAAAGGCAATTGGTGTTAGCAGTGATCGTAAGTAAGGCGATCGTGACGCAATTTCACCACATACGGAACTGCGGACCGAAAGTCGATCTCGAAACTGATGAAAAGTTAAAGACTTGGATCAGCATTACAACAATATGTACATAGTATATCTTAACGAATGAGAGTCAGCCAGTTCGACCACCTGCTCTACTCCCTGCCGCTCTCCGTTTTCCACCCCGCCCTGCTCGTTTGGCATTCCGTTTGGTCCTACACGTTTCACAGAACCAACGTCCGTCGGGTGGCACAGTCAGCCCTATACAAGCGAGGTGGAACTAAAAGAATAGTTAGCACGCGAAGTCATTACAAAACACAGGTGCAAGCCGCTGCTACACAAAGAGTAGAAATCAGACGTACCCATTCTCTTTCACATTGTGCGTCATCGCACGCAATCATCTCCCCATAGCTAACTCCGTCACAGAAACAATAAGTCCTGTCGTCGCCATCTCCGTCGCCATCCCCTGCTTCCCCACCATCATGGCCAGCTGCTGCTCCGATGGCCGGGGGAGCAATCATCGGGAGTACAGGGTGTATTGACGTTCCACGCGCCACAGGCATTCCCGGTCCTTCCAACTGTTGTACAAGTGGTGGGTTCCAGTCGGGCGTGTTTGTCAGTGAGGGTAGCATATGTATGTCGTATGGAGAAGGAACGGGATGTGAGTGGTGTCCTATAGTCGCCGCATTACTGGTGCTCCCGTTGGACGGTTGGTATGGGGGAGGAAGGGAAGGGTGTATAGAGGAGGGCGGTACGTTGAAATTGTCCCTGCGTGGATTGACGCCGGACCCTGTATGGCTGCTGCTTGAAGGGCGGTTGATAACTGAATAGTCGTGAGAGGGTGGGTAGTGGTCTTGAGGCTGTGGGGTGACTACACGGTTGTTATTGGCGGATGGGCGTGCCCGCTTGTTAACGGGTGCCGATACAGAGCCATTCGCTCTTGAACCACCATTGCTCCCAGTGTTCCGAGAGGCGTTTTGGGCCGGTGGAGGTAGAATGTGAGATGTCACGGATACGATGGACTCGGATGGGGAAATGGCTCTGTCGGTTCTGGGAGGTCGTCATTCAGTATAGCTACGCGAATAAGAACTCATTTAACGCACTTTTTTGCTCGAGCCCTCGATCGAGGATTAATATCTGATGCCCTATCTTTCTTGGGAGACCGTGCTTGGGATATGTCCATGTCATCATCCCGGGGCAATCGCTTTCTTTTCGCTGGGCTTGGCTCCGGTGCACTGACCAGGAGCGAGCCATAACCGCCTCTTCTCCTCCTCCCAGACTCCAATGACACCGCAGGCATAAACGACCTGGCGGCGACGTGGGGATATGTTGTCCTCCGGTTTAAGGTGGTGGGATCAAACCCGGGGAACCCCTCCGCTAGCGTCCTCAGGAACGCCATGTTCGACTTGAGGTTGTCGGCGGCCTGGCATGCGACTCGTATTTTGTCTTCTCCACCCAGTTTCAGACGCCCTGCCTCGTCTGCGATCTCCGTCAAAAGCCAGAGCCGCTCGGCTTTCCCTGCCGTGTTCTGCTCTATCATCGAGGTGAGGAGCTGGAGTTTGGAGGTTATGGAGGCCATGGATGAGGATAGGACTGCATCGAGCTCGCGAAGGTCTGCAAAGTTGCGTGATAGGTCGAGGGGGAGTGAGTCGAGGGTGTGGGTGTACTCTGACAAGAGAGACAACGCGTGTACGGTTGAAAAGTTTCCGTTTGTAGAGGAGGAGCTCATCGAGGCTCGTGCAGGGGCCATGGATGAGTTTTCTGTTTGGGTGGCGTTGAATATGGGGGGACGGACAGACGCTGTGTTGTGGCTATTCTGCCGTGGACAGAAAAAGAACCCCTTGTTTGACTTTCGGGGAACTCTTCTCCGGCCCGTTGATCCCGACCACTCTTAACTTGCACACAACGTCAAGACTGACGCTTGCTTATTCGAGCGCGATAAGATACAAGATACAACATTTGTTACTAAAGGATACAGATGTCTATGATATGTGGTGATGATGTGGTCCAAATGGTATGAATGCATGGATGACTAGATGTGATCAACACTTGTGAGACGAAATGCACGCTGGTCGTCACACGATGCCCGAAGTCCCCTCCCTCTCTCCCCTCTTTCGTTACCTAGACCGAACAAGGAACGCCTAGCCGTCAGAGCAGGAGCCTCTTGTCCCTACATTCTCTGCAATGCGCTTCGGGCCTCTATCCTCCCTCCAACTCTGAGCAACAACCAAGCCGTGTGGGGGCGTGCGGGCAGTGGACGTCATGGAAAAGTCGTTAAAATCGTAGGTGCATGTGGAGCATGTCGCACGGTGTGCCTCCTGCTCTATGAATGGGTACACATCACTTCCGTGTCACGAATTTTTTCAATCCACTTTGGTTGCCCTGCGCCTGTTGGCTGCCGTATTGTTGTGAAGTGTGGGCTGAGGAGCCAGAGAATGCTGCATACATCGCATGTGTGTCGCGCGGCGACTGATGGAATGGTGCGAATGCATTGGGCGATGTGGCGCCGGTCGGGAAGAAACCGAAAGTGGGAGAAGAAGGGGTGGTGTAAGTGTAGGGCGACATCGCTTTTTTGACCGGGAAAAGTATGAATTAATGGGATTGTTGGTTATAGAAGATGGAAATGAAGAATGGTAGAAGAAATATTAAGGAGGAAAAAAAATAAGGAGACAGGACAGAGAAGAGGCGGCGAGAGAGGTATATGGGAATGATGGGTTTGACCCGGTATGCACACTGATATATAGGGCACAGGTGGATTCGAGGATAATAACAGGAGAACAATGTCCACCTGTCAGCGTCGGAGTGATGCGAGGTCGAGAAACGCTATTGTTCTCGTATATATAGAAGCTGGTGCTTGGACAGTCTTATCTGAGATAATTGTTGTCCCTCCATAATGGCCCCTCTCGCATTATATACGAAGCGAGCCAGAATCGAATACCAGGGTCACCATACGTGGTGCTATTTTCGAGTACAAGGACATCCCCAAGATGGGACATTACTTTGTCCCAGTTTGGAAATTTGATGGCTGGAGGTCCCATGGTCGCAGATTTTCATCAGCGTATCCATTCTCGGAAGAATGGGAGGGATAAAAATGGCCTAGACTTATCGTATATAGTCCTTCTTGGAGGAAATCAACACAGGTGGGCCATGGCAAGATGATCATAAGATTTCATTTCAAGTCTAATATCTCAGCAATGTACATAGCCGGCGTGCTGGATCATAGGTTTGGAGGACAGAGAGGTACTATAGCACGATGTTTCGAAAGCCCCCTACTTCCGGACACAAGGATTTCAGATTAAAGAATGATTCTGAACTGAAGGTTTGAAAGAGCTTCGAGAGGATAACAGATATATTTCTTTGCATTTGTTTATCAGCGGCGTTGGCTCAGTTCCTGCGATCAGGTGATTCAAGATTTCGAAGTGAAATTTAATAAAACAAGGGCTAACAAGGGATGATCGATGACTTGCGAGGAAGGTTAAGGTCAAGTTAAAGTTGTGTTTACTTCTAAATCTTGATAGAACTTCGAGAAAACGAGAGACCTATTTTGACAATTGTAGATAGTTATCTCCTTCTGCCTCCAAGTCCAACCCTACATTATATTGTGGTGGTAGTGTATTAGCACGTTACTTCAAGATGATGGTGGGACACTACTATCAGTGCCAGGCGCATCCTCCTCCAATCCCTTCTTTAAACCCTCCAACGCCCGTGCCAATCTCCCCCCACCTGCCTCACTCAAGACACCGGCCAATTGGGTGGCGGGCGCACTCAACAGTCCAACAATCTGGGCCCTCAATGTATCCAGCGTTGGTAGTTTTGAGACGTCCCGCACGTTGTTGGGGAGGAATACTTGCCCCTCAATAAGTGCACCCATTAGCTTCAGCTCTGGTTGTACCACCTGCCTCATCCGCTTAACTCTCCGCCCCGGGGTGGCTGGGTCGGCATTCTTCTCGTCGAGCTCCTTCTGGATCTCTTCTGGTGTTTTGGGTTTGCGTGGAGGTACGCTGCGGTCTAGAGCCCGAAGGATTGCGTTTAATTGGGGTGGGTCGAAGGTGGGGAGGGACAGGACCGCGAACCCGCCGGAAGTTCCGTCCATCATCTTGTCGACCTCCTCTAGATTTATGTTTGGAAAGTCTCGGAGGGCAGCCCCAAAGATACTTGTACGGATGACAGTTAGCGAAGGTGGCGGTGATGGTGTGACGCCGGCAGGGGTCGGGGAAGCAAGTGACGGTGTTGGACGGTTCGAAGCTACCATGATGTCTCTACGAAGCTTGATGAGGCGTTGCGCGGTGAAATCATTGTGGTGGAGGAAAACGAGAGGTGCGGCAACGCTGTTTTTGAGGATGTTCGTGTACCAGTTGTATTGGAACGCTTTTTTGTCTTTAAAGACGCGTGGTAATTTTTTCCCTGGTAGCACTTTAGCTGGTTGGACAGAGATGGCATAGTTCCGCGTCGTCAACCATGATTGGGGTCTTGTCGCTGTTAGCAACGACGAGCAACGACCGGGACCTGCAATTAGCATTGGTCTAAGGGAGAATTGACGAGGACGGGTGACAACTGTCACAACCAGTTGGTCACGCGTCTCTTCCAACCTCCATCTCTCAGCTCTGTCAGAACTGCTATTCTACGAAGGATGTTTGTACCTTTGCCGTCCCATCGGAGAACGTACTGAATTTATTGATATTATAGGGATGATGATGACTTTCTGTACGGTAATACACCACAACCAGAGAGTAAACCTGGTAAGACAGCCGAAGCATATATATTTTCTTTCCTAGTTGCTTTGCCGGAGGAGGGCGTTGTTACTGTCATCATAACTTTGCTATTCAATAACAAAGATTTTAACCCCTTTTTCTTTGCATTCTGTGTGATGCTCAGTGCCTCCGCCGTGAGTTGTTAGTCGCCGCTTGTCGAACTTTAAACATATCAATAACTAGGGCCCCGTCCGAGAATACGCAAACATCAAATGGCTATGTTGCCAGCTTGGAAGATGAAGTGAAAGTCGGGGATGAACCGGCCGCCGTAGAAGACACAGGTAACGGTGAGGAAGAGGAAGAGGAGGAGGAAGTCGAACTTGGCGACGAGAGCGAAGACGAGGATGTGCGTTCCGTTTTCTTTACTTCTCTGGGTAACAATATCTCTGACCGGTTACACCTCAAGGTTGAAATCATAATGGAACCGACGGCTCGGTCTCTTGACTTTCGGTGGGTGTATTGACAATCAAGTATCGACTTTTTCAAACCGCATATAGTAGCCAAGCCCCTTCAGGCCGACCAGCGACGAATCGAACACCCAGCGCATCTACATCCGCGCCCAGAGGTGAATAACTGCTTGGACTTTGATGATCTAGGATCTGACATAGCGACCAGCACCCCAACCTTCATTGACAACCGAATACACTCCCATACAGCGGGGCGGTGTCACCAGCATCCCAGGCCCATCCGCACATCAAATACAACCTCAAGTACAACCTCAACCCCAAACTCAAACCCAACCGCCACCCCAGCCGTTCATTGGCCTACAACCTCCACAATCCACATATTCCCAACCCTCAGAATTCGAGAATCAACCTCAAGACGAAAGTAGCATAGACCCATCGACCTTACCTACAGTTACAGCACCCCCTTCACACCCTGTCATTGATCCGAGCGCTACTGGCGTCTTCGATGGACGTTCCATTCTGGATGTGGACTTGGATGCAATGGCCGAAAAGCCATGGAGAAGACCTGGAGCAGACATAAGTGACTGGTTTAACTATGGTTTTGACGAAATCTCTTGGGAGGCTTACTGTTACCGTCGGCGGGACCTGGGAGAGTTGGCCAACGTTCTGAAAACCAACGTCATAGTAAGCTCGCTAATTATCAAGTAGTAACCAAAACCCGCTAAGATAAAACATCAATAAAGAATTTCGCAGGAATGCCGGAGGATCAGTTATCTGCTCTACCACCAGAGGTCCGTCAGATGGTCATGACGGGTACGACTGCAATGATGAACACGGGAGGGCCCAATCCTGGGATGATGGGCCCTGGTGTTATGATGGATATGTCTGGAATGATGGGGCCTATGGGCATGGGCATGGGTATGGGAAGCGATATGGGCATGGGAGGCCCTATGATGCAGGTAGATGCAAGGAGCATGATGCAGGACGGTGGCCAGGTTCAACAAGGAGGCGTTGGTGTTGGTAATGGAACGCCCGAACAAGGAGGAGGGAATGTAGGAATGATGCAAGACAATTTCAATGGTCCTCCAGGGGGCGGAATGATGAATATTGGGATGGGTGGTGGGGACTTTGGCATGCAGGTGTGTACCATATCAATATAAACATGTCTAACTTTCGCTGATTGCATCTTCGTAGGAACAAAACAACATCGCTCAGCAACAAATGTACCCGACCATGGAGGGACCGCCTCCAGCTGCGCCGGCGGCTGTAGTCGCACGAGGTGCAGGACCAGCAGCATACCGTGGGCGTGTTCAGGGTAGCCGTGGAAGAGGTTTCCCAGGGAGGGGCCGCGGACGGGGAGGCATGTACACAGGCGATGGTGGTACGTTTAACTACTTGATTGCATACCCGATGTTTGAGTGACGTGGGGTATTATTTCACTTGTTTCTTGCACAATTTTTCTGGGTGTACTCTACTTTGCATAGTACCTCCACCGGTTCCAGTGCGACCTGCCTCGCCCCTTCCTCCTGGTGTCCCCACCGGCCCACGGAATCAAAATAAGTATAAAGATCGTGACGGAAATGCACCAGCCGTCGATGGTCTTGACTACGGCGGAACAAACAAGGATGTAGGCGGCAGGACACCCAGTGGAGAGCCTGAAGACAGGAGTTCCAGTCGGTCAGTCTTCACTCTTCCCCTGCGTCCTCCTTCGCTGATTCAGAGTCGGCAGGAAACGAAGGAGTTCACCCGGATTAGACGATGGGCGGGGGTCAAAACGACGTTAACGCGTTCACATCTTTTGTTTGTAGGGAAGTGCATATATTACTGCTGCAAATCTTATCTATCCCACAATGTTCTTATAACCCTAAAATTTGTCGAGGTTTCATTTCTTATATTATAGGCCGTATCATTTCCGCAGGTCCTACTCGTCAACTCTCACACGGGTGAAGGGCGTTCTTTCGAATCTACAGCGCTTTGAAATTAGGACTCATAGTCAGCAGTCACTCTTCTGTCAATCCACCATGTTTTCCGTATGGTAACTTGCAAGTCGTGTGAAAATATGGACGGAACCTGAATCGTGAGGTTTTAATACTTTCGAGGTGCGATTTTTGCATTTCTTGTGGGACATCGAGACACACAAACGCGACGCCGGCACCATGGCCCGACAGGACGTGCCCTTCCAGAAAATCTCGTTGGTATCTACTTTTAACTAGTTTCATTGATGGCTGATTTGTAGTATCAATAGCATACACCCATTCAAAGTCACGGGAGACCAAGCCCAAACTCCGGTACAGAGTCGAATGTTCACATGCTCCAACAAACCTTGGAATACCTAAAATATCAATTCCACATTATGTTGCCCCGTCTATTACGAATATTTCCCATCGTCGGACAAACCCTCGGAAACTATATTACAACACCGTCCCATCCGAATGCAACGGAAGTCAGCTATGGGCGCTGTGCACTCTCCAGTTCAGCATGATATCGATTACAGAGAAGAACCTTAAACCTGGCCAAGTTAGGAAAGAGTTGGCGTCAAGACTCAAATTTTTATGGATCCATCGAATGAAATGTGTAGAAGCAAGACCCCGTGATACTCGTCTTCCGCTGGCGCTGGCTGTAGTTGGTCTGATGAACTTTGCTAGGAACTCGATCCATCAGAAGGCCAGACAGAACCACACACAATGTACATTCCATGCCACCCTCAGTATGTCTAGAGCTTAAATTAGCTGTTTGTTCACGCCTGATGTCTTTTCGGTTAAGGGGCCTCCAAACCGTGTTGCCCGAGGTGTCGCCTGTAAATTGTCGCTTTGCTGCTATAGTCTGATCATATATTAACGTGTGATCGGGATAAGCATCGATCGAGGCCCATCTCCAGAATGTTAGAGATGTACAGACAATACCTTACCAGCCATATATACACAATACTCTTGTTTACCTGGACCGACTACAAGACAATTTTCTTACCTGTTGTGAGTGTATTCACTTATGAAGATTAGCAGTCTTATTGAAGTTTGATAGACATCGTTTGCATCCGCTACTGCTCCTGTATGCTCGTTCTCAAAGTTGCTTCAAGGCTGTGTCTGGATATGGATTCACCTGATCCTCTGCAATGTCTCCAATCAAGTAGGAGGAAAGGAGGAAGACGCTATCAACCGGCCATGGAGACCTCTGCCATCCGGTCGCATAACAGTATTCCAAGCCAAAATATTGCGATGGATAATGGTTGCTGTGTGCACAACTTGGTCAGCGTTATACGGTCCGGACATGGTCAAAGTAACCTTCGGGCTCGTCGCCGTTACTTTGTTCTACGACGAAGTTGGTCTGTCAAATCACCCGTTCGGGAAGAATCTTTGCAACGTTGGGGGATATACAGCGTTCGAGACGGGTGCAACGAGGATCATGGGTAACGTTTCTTCATCGGATCTTGCTTTCTAGGAACCTCATGAACTACCAATAGGCCTGACAAATGAGCTGGACCGCACCTCGACCGCTGCCATCCTTTTGAGTGGTATGCTGATATTTACGACAATCCAAGCCCAGGATTTTCCCGATGTTATTGGCGACGCCGCTTCCAAGCGAGTCACATTCCCGATCTATGCACCAGAGTTCTCGCGAATCTTTACCCTCTTCGTTATCCCATCCTGGTCTATCGGACTTTGTTGGTTTTGGGGAATTGGTTGGTTAGGCAGAGCGATCCATGTTGCGTTAGGCGGTTACGTTGGAGTTCGATATTACCGCCGGCGCACGCAGGCTGCTGACAAGCAGACATATGTAATTTTTAACGTACGTTGATCAACATCTTAGAAACAATAATCAGCTAATGGCCCTTGTTATTTTGTCCTCAGCTCTGGCTCATGATATCACATCTTCTCCCGCTACATGCACGGACGGGACTCCTATCATTTTAACACCGCATGAATATCGGCCATCTGAAACGCTTATAAACGAAGCTGGGCCCGGGTATTTAATTTATTGGCCCGCGTATATTGAAAAATACGAAGCGCTGTGACCCAAAGGATACTTCATAGAATGGTGGCGGCTTATCACCTCCCCCCGATCCATGACCACCTCTCCGATCATCTGATCACATTCACTGGATGATGCTTTTCGGGATATTAACGCTCGAACACGCCCACGCCCACACTCCCCTTTAGATTTATAGGAGATAAAAAAACCGCGGAATGGATTACATATTCTCCCGATTCTCTTCCAGCGTATCAATGGCACCATATGGTCACCAGAGATGTCAAAAGAAAAGAGTGGAGTTCCGTCAGCCATCACAGCGCACCAGCGTCATCTGGAGAAGTGTCTGCCAGGTAAGTACTTAGGGTGATTTATGTAGTATAAACAAGCCTAGAGATATGGCGGTGCGGTCTGCTCCTCTGAAACAAGCCAGATCTGCAAGGATGAATATTGCCCAAGATCTTGAGGCCCGGTATCTTGGTGAGATACCGTCAAGGGAGGTACAATAGGGGACAATGCGTCTACCATTTACCATATATTTATAAGACTTGCCCTGGCTATAAGTAGTTGAAGGGGCCCATCAATCATTAATTAACCCCCAGAAATAACAAGCACCAACCACAACTCTGAGTGTCCCAGCAAGAATCAACATCGTGAACGAAGAGCTCACAACCAGACTGCCAGCGATCCCATTATCGTAATCTCATGTGTCGTGTCGTTCTCCATGATCTACAATATTGGGATTTCGTATCCAAACTCGAGTACCAATGGACGTCTTTTAGAGCAGACTGGGGCTTATCGCGGCACCGAATCCAGCATTACAATCGCAAGAAATTTGATGTTCGGAAACATCGTTTCGAAGCTGTACATCGATGGTCTTCGGTATCTTGCGGCGTACCCTGGTGTACCCACAGAAACTTCTTACTACTGCCAGTAAGCTCCTGATCGCGGCTGTTTCCGCTCACCCATTCATGAGGCTTCCAATTTCCACGCTGCCTGTCCATTCAGACATCTGTCTTCAAGCTCATACCTCTCACCACTATATTCACTGGGCCACAATCTCGGCCAGAGATAAAATACCTCATTGAAACTAATTCAAGCCTTAAAGCATCTCCCAACCGCTCAAATCGCAACTGCCGGTACGTCCGCTAATTTATATGTCTACCTTGGGGAGGGTGATCCCTACATGTCAGTTCTCATCGTATGTCGACCCTCTTGTTGAACCCTCTAAGGTTAATATTTCTGTGGCTCGGGGCCATGAGCATAGGAAACCTGAAGTGGAACGTGTGTTGCTCGCCTGTGGACTCTTTCATAATTAACATTACATTAATCATGGACAACGGGAAAAGAGAAGTTCTGGAATACCTCTGATTTTGCCATATTTATCCTAAGGCTGGTCTTAAGTCCTTCCTGTCTTTGAAAGCAGCTTGGGACGTTGGTTCCGCTACCTGGGATACTGTGAGCCTGTATAGGTAAATACGCCACTTTTGTCAATTTCGGCCCACGCGTCACAGAAGCAGTGGTTAGTCTGTTGGAAAGTTCACCGAGCAGGTTTTGTTTGTCTGTTTAAATGATGCTGATTAGTGAATGTTCATATGGAATAATATATATATCTAGAAATGATCTTGTCCTTATCACAAAAGCTAGGTTTTCGGTTGATTACGAAGATGTATCTATAATCACGAGCTACTTGCGCCCTCAGCTTCAAGGCCACGTCAACTACTGCGGCCTTCCTCGTAATGTCCTAGTTCCAGAGCTGACTACATTGATGCTCATAAAATACATACCTGATCATGATCAGAACACGCCCTTTGAGGAAACGATGTGCCTTGAACGATCTGGTCCGACGCCTCGGAGCGTCGAATGTTCGGGTGGAACAAGTTCTTGAGATAAATAATATCACTGAACGCACTGGATGTCATGACCCAGTTCGATACTGTGCGGATGGGGCATTGCCTTCTCTGTCATACTGAGGTTTGAGGTTAGCAAGGGGTTAGCTCACTATTTTAAGAAGAAATCTGCTTTTTACAAGAACTCGAGCGCTCACTTACTGCAAATACAAGGATATTCTTCTTCCGTGCATGACCATTTGGCTCGTCCTAACAGCACAGAAATTTCTCATACTAAGACTGCCAATGGAACACCCTGTGAGAAGATTCAAAATTATTGAGCATGTGACTGAACTTGCGGGAAAATGCTCTAGATGAGCTAGATTGTCCTTACATGGTCACTCACCAGGATATCCAGCCCCGTGGTCGGCACCAATTTAGTATAAGTACTGTACGTTTCCATCAGTCATCGCGTTTATTGTTTCTTGCAAATGCCGGAGAGATCGATGGAAGCTATAGTCGCCGGAAAGGTAATGACGGAAGAAGAGATCGTGTATCTGGGGGAGCTGCAAACACCTGTCAATCTCCGCGGAGTTGTATTCAATCTTCTCTTCAGATTATGAGCAACAGAGGCTATCTCATATCCCTGTACCACATGCTACTTTGCTGACAGTTTTTAGACAATTGTGTCAAGATTGTGGAAGCAATACGTATTACGCACACGTCTAGTAGCAGTTATGTCCGTCTTAGATTCTCACGAGATTTGTCGGGGGACCGAGGTGTCAATTATGATAATTGAGACGGACGCCACCTTATGGGCCTATCAATAAAATTGATCGTGGAGAAGTACCTCGGCGTGACCAATAGATCAAGAAACTACGACTGTGTTCAGACGAATCCAGCGCTTCCTCGGTTCCAGTATCCCTAATGCTCCTTACTCTGGTCGACAAGGCGCTTTGTATCGCTGCTGTAGCACTTCTCTGGCAGTGGAGGAGACGCACGCGAGCCTTTGCCAAGTCGAAGGGCTTTCCTCTGCCACCGGGTCCCCCACCAAAGTTCGTGATAGGGAATGCTCTCGATATTCCCCGCCAGAGAGCATGGCATAAGTTCCTTGACTTCGAGCGCAACTATGGTATATCAACCACCACCTCGCGATTGTAGAACACGTTGTACTCATTATTACCCAGGGGATGTTGTATATCTGGAGGTGCTCGGGAACGGAATCCTCCTTCTAAACACCATCGAAGGGGTTAGCGACCTCTTGGACAAAAGACCCAACATATATTCAGATAGACCTGTGTTCATTATGGTGGGAGAACTGATGGGTCTCGATCGTGTAATGTGCTGGTTGATTCGGTTGGGGAACTATTCTAACAGAGCTTCGCTGACGTACAGAGTATTCCTATGCTTCAGCTGGGCCCCACTTGGAAACAACACAGAAAGCTCACCCACATATCTTTGAGTCCTGATGCGGTCAAGAAATACCATACTGTTCAGGAAGATATTACTGCCATGTATCTTGATAGCCTTGTTGACAACCCCAAGGACTTTGTGTCACAGCTACGTTTGTGAGTGTATCAGTACATGCTTCGGTGCTCCCGCCAATCGATGTGTCTGCAGAACCGCGGGTCGTATCATTATGTCCGTAACATATGGACTTCCAGTTCAAACACCAGATGACGTAGTGAGTAAGGTTCCTCCCTCGACCGCCTGTAGTATCTGAAGGTATTCTTGTCAAGTATATATCTGAGGCCGAAGAGACTATGGAATTGATTGGGAGAGCAACTGTACCTGGGGCATTCCTGGTGGACCTCATACCACAGTGTAGGTCACATTGGTCTTGGCCGCCTGCAGAAGCTGACTTTGTGCACCCTCTGAAGTAAAATATATACCGTCATGGTTTCCTTTCAATAACATCCACAAGACGGGCGCGGCTGGGCGCCACCAAATCGAAACTATGGTTTCGCGTCCATTTGATCATGTAAAACGCGAAGTTGCTCAAGGGACTGCTCGGCCGTCGTTCACTCTGGATTGCCTTGAGGCTGCGGCAGAAGGTGATGCGTTACCCAAAACTGAGGCAGAACACATTATACGCTGGGCGGCAGGTGCTATGTACGGAGGTGAAATTCCAAACTGTGTTAACTATGTACAATTTCTAATTTTCTACGAATTCGCCTAGCCGGGGGAGAAAGCGTAAGGATCATTACCTGGTTCTTTCACTCTTTGTTTACGATTCCCCAGACATATGCAACGATTCTTTCTTTTATCTTGGCGATGGCCAAGTACCCCGAAGTTCAAAGAAAAATAAAAGAGGAGATCGACGCGGTGGTTGGTAGCGGTCGAATGCCATCTATCCAGGATAGGGAGAACCTACCTTATGTCAATGCAACCATAAAAGAGGCCATGCGGTGGAAGGCAGCTCTACCTCTCAGCATTGCGCGTAGAACAAAAACAGCAGACTTCTATCAAGGTTGTTCACTACCTTCTCTGCGTCAGTCAATATACTGACTTTCACCACAGGTTATTATATCCCCGAGGGTACAATTGTGTTGCCTAATGTGTGGTAAGCCGAAGTGCCATAAAACCGATATGAACATTAAATCTGAATAATCCGCAGGGCTATTGCTCAAGACCACAAAAGCGGCATCCCTCCCGAGAAGTTTGCTCCAGAGCGGTTTCTAGAGGATCGTGTAAAGGTTACTGCAACGGATCCATACACATACGCCTTTGGGTTTGGGCGCAGGTCAACTTTAGTGTTGACGATGCATTGAGCACTACTCTGATATTTATGACAGGATTTGCCCAGGAAAGTACCTTGGTGATAACAATCTCTTCATCTTGGTGTCTGGCTTGATGGCGACAATGGATATTTCTAGTCCAAAGGATGCAAATGGGCGCTCCATTGAACCTGATCCGATTTTCACACCGGGCCTCGTCAGGTACGACTTTCGATATCACTTTTCTTCCATTGATGTCTTATAAAAGTTCCTAGTCACCCAGAACCTTTCGACGTGTCAATTATTCCCCGTTCCCCAGAAGCCGTCGGTTTGGTCAAGGAGAGGGTCTCCAGGATAGACTAAATCGATTTCTTTATGGTACGATAAGATGGCCATTCTGTGTTAAGTTATGCATTGTGACCACATTCGAAGGCAGAGTTTTTGATCAAGGCAACCAATTTATGCGAATCCTATTCGACAATTGCCTTTAGTCCCAAGTAGCGACCTACTTCCGACTCGATGCAGGGAGGACTAAAGCTTCTTTCGAGAATGTTACCACACCCTTGTTCTAAGTGGGCTGCGTCTGTTCGTGGGATCACCTTGGTATATCTTCTTTGCCCCATGGGATTTTCAAAGTTTTGAGATTATTGGCTAGTCATCGGTGTCGGTGTCGCGTAGGCAGAATTCCCAGGTTCGATCTTCACCTCCCTCTCCTGTTCTACCTGTACCATGTGCGCGTTCACCCTTCGTCATTCGATGCTCATATCCGTTCCATGCACCCCGACTGAATGCAAAGGACCGTAGAAGTGTGAATCGTGGATTGGGTGGAGTGCTCCCGGATGCGGGTGGGGGAGGGTTCTTCGCTAGGCGGGGGACGTTCCTATGAGAAAAAATTGAGTCATTGAAGCGCCTGAAGGTGATATTACTATCTAACCATAATGTATATGGCGGGACATTGCGCAAAGTGATGAGGATTGTTCCTCGTGTAGCCACAGTCTCGTCGGGTGTGAAGAATTCGTAGTCTTCATCTCCGTCGATGTTCTCTTCCGTATGTACTATATCTTCATCTTCGTCTTCGTCGTCTTCTTTTCGCTTTTTCTTCTTTGAGGGTGAGAATGAGGGAACAGGTCCCAAGGTCAATAGCTTGGCTGCTGATCGCAGAAATCCAAGGATGAGCATCTGATTTGACAGGATGTTTCTGTCCTGATCCGTAATGCCTTTTCCTTGACGTTGGAAGACGAGTATCAGTATCTTCACGCCCGAGCTATTTCGGTCTAACTGACCAGCGTGGGGGAAGTTCCACACTACTCGATCCCATCTCCTACTTTTGAATTTTGCATATTTCTCCAGATGTGTCCCATCAACCCCAAAGAGGACCTCCACGCCTTTCTCTTTTATATAAGCTACTATTTCTTCAGCCTCGGGATATTTTTCATAGCATGCTTGTTCACTATCATGGGCTGTTGCTGTTATATTGGATGGGGGCAAACTTTGCAATTCCGAAGGCGCTTTAAGAATGAGCGCCCGAGCAAAAGAAAAGTTCCCTTCTCCGATAAGGAGAATTTTGTCGGTGGCGCGAAAAGGAATCGTTGGCTTCCGGATCGGTGCTACAGTGGTCTTTCCATTTCGTTTCGCGGACGATGAAGCTTGACCTCGGGTCTGCTGAACCTTTTTTGTGCCTTTCTGTTCTGTTATTTGAGCGGAATGCGATAGCTTTTGTTTGACTTTTAGACGGGATTGTTGGGATTGTAGGGCAGCTTTTAGGTTTTTACCTTTTCCCATTTTATCAGGTGGTATATGAATTGATTAAGATTATACTGTTTGTCTTACTATTTGGTTTCATGGTCAGGGCCTAACAGGACTAAATATATTCGGTGACGTGACCGCCACGCGAACACAGAATATATGTGAAAGTGCCACGTTCACCACAATTTCAGTTCTCTTCCTTGTACATTTGGCATTAAGAAACCCACAAACGCACTCGCTCCTTCACTATCATATAAGTTATCAAACATGGTGCATATATTTTGTAATTTCTCTCAATGCAGTATCAGGCACTGATTTAATGCTAGCCTACCGAGTTTGAGATGCGCCAGCGTAACGCAAAGTTTGCGAAAGATGCTCGTGCCGGCAAAAAGCCTACACATCCTTCACGGCAAGAACAATTGGCCAAACGTAGTCCACTTAACCTGTGGGCACTAGGGGTCGTCGTCTTTGTAGTTGTAGGAGGAGGTGAGTTAGGCTCTCCTCCATATACGTCACAGACCTCATCATCGTTTCATCATAAAGTTGTTTTCGAGCTCGTGAGAATTATCTTTCTCCAATGATTATCGAAAACAGTCCCCCGGACGGGACCTCGTCCAAGAAAAGGGGGGTACAGACCGCCTTGTACAACAATACTTCCCGTACATTTGTCGTGTTCCCCCATCAACATGCCGGGTATTCCTCCGTTCTGGTCAATAATGATGATTGAAAGAAGGAAAGATATATTGAAGGTTGAATTCAGTCGTCGCCGGAGACACTAGTAGAACTGACATCCATACTCTGACTTCGTAAACTTCCACCTCCGCTTGCGGATCCCTTTGACTTGTCCTTATCAGACGTACTACCACCTGCTGTGACTTCAACACCTTCCATAGCGTCGCCCTCCAATTCTTTCTCGTCTATTTTGACTTCATCACCTGCCCACACACGCATTGTTGGCTGCCAAACCATGACGACATTGTCTTCTGATGCACTTGCTACCGTCCAGTTGTCGGCTTCTCCGGGAGCCCATGAGAAGTCTGTTGGACGCGATGTATGTCCTGCAGAATATAGCTCGTGAGAGAGTGGAGTGATGACCATGAGTACCAACGTACCTCCGTGAACGAACAGCAATTCCGGAGGCCCGTCCTCCTGATCGTCAGGGGTTTGCTCCTGCCCAATAAGAGATAGGTCCCAAATATTAATCCGCCGGTCACTTGAGGCAGACGCGAAAATAGTTGGGCTATGGGGTGACCATGCCATGTGAAGAACTTCATCCGTGTGTGATTCAAAACTATGCAGTTTCTTTCCTGGCGTCCGCATGTCGTGGAGAATCGCCGTCTAGATAAACAAAGAAGGTCAACGGGTTTCAAACCACGGCAATAATAATCAGACCTTATCGGCACTCCCAGTGACAAGTAAATGTTCTATTGCGGGGCTGAATGCCACACTAAGAATTTCGTTCTCGTGTGCTTGTATTTTGGTCTTGGGTTCGTTGGGTGCCCGTGTATCCCAACTTGAAGGCACGCTGTTGTCAGGTTTACTGGATGAAATAAGGTCGCACGACGCACATCATCAACATTTTGTCATCTCCAACACTAGCGAATATATTTTCATTTGTCGAGTGCCAATCAACATCCTAAGAGTCGGAATTATCACACGAGAAGAACCATGGAGAGTAATGGCACATACACCAACGACCGACGTATGGCCTCTGAACACATTTGTAGGCTCTATAGAACTTTTCGCTTTTGTATATGAATTTACATCCCTGTATCAAGTCACACTCAGATAATCTACGTTGATAATGAGTCCATTTAGCTCACCAATGGCACACAGTCATATCTTCTGATGCTCCCAAGACATGGCCAGTTTTGACTGGGTTCCAAGCAAGGCCAAATCTATGCAAGATATCAACAAGCCAAACCGTTTGCGGCAAAGAAAGAACTAACCCTTCCCTGTTCTGTCCTACCAATCTGATATCTGGTTTGCATGCACCTCCCCTCTCCGGCTCACTTGAATGTTTCGTCCGATCGAAGATCAATACCTCTCCAGTAACAGCTTTGGTTGCAATCAAGTCCGGATTCTGCGGCATGTACCTAGCTCGGTTAACTTCGCCTGCATGGTTGATTTTCTGGATAATTTGGATACGGGGTGCAGGTGGAATTGTGTGTCCTCCGAGCTCGCCACGCTCGTCATCGTAATCCCCTCGATCGAGTTTATCTGCGCCACTGGGGGGGCCGTCGCGCTTTGGAATTTGTACAGTCGCTATTTGGAGGTAGTCTTGTGCTTGGCCGGACGTATGTGTACCAAGCAGAAGGCGGTGGGTCGTGTAAGGCTTGTTAGTAGGACTGGGCCAAGTCTCAATGGGAATGCTTGTTTTGGAATTGCATGAACTCACGCTTCAGTATCGGGGAACCATTGACAAGTCAAACTGGGCCAGTCAAGAGCATGAGTGATAACGACGTCGTAGAGATATGGTGCGTTCTTTTTCCTTTGATGACAATATTTGGTTTCTAAGATAGATACAAAGGGATGTAACATGAATACTTACCAGGTCTTGTACTCCTACGTATACCCGTAAATTGGATTGAGGGATATATCAATTCAGATCAAACGCGTCGACAGACCTCATTGATCAACTTATTTTCCTCCTCGGCTGCTAGGTCGTCCTCCACCTCCTCCACGTGTGGCCTCATTTATGGTTTCCTCGTTTGACGGCTTTGGTTAGGTCGGGATAGCACCACAAAAAGTGATTGTATAACAATGAAGGTGGTTGATGAAGTTCAAATTGACGCGACGCGCTCTTCAAATTTCTCACGACCTTTGGCGGAGGCAACAGTGTAACATGCAACATGTAGCAGCGGGTCTATTCATACCAAAGCATATTATTTACATAGGTCTGACCTCAGCTTTACAGTCTTGGATAACACTCTCAGCGTGAATGATGTTGAAGCAGTCTATAAGTGACATCCAAAACCAAAAGTACATGACTATGTGGAGGCCTTCTCTAATTTCCCTAGGAACTTCTCTAGGTCGAAACGAGGATCATCGGGGTCTGAAATAACTGTGGGGAGATTGTCAGAATTTGGGAAGAGAGCTGAGCCAAACCCAGGAGTATAATATTACGAGAAATGGGCCTGGCAAGATACATGTATGGAGAGAAAGGCTCACTGTTGTCACCCGACGACTCTTGCTCTCTTTTCCACGCATTTTTCGCCTCAGCAATCAAGTGCTCCCTATTGTGAACTGCATGTTCCAACTTTTGTTGGTCGTGGTTGGCTTGCAATGTTCGGCGGTGATAAAAGCCGTAAACAACACCAGTGAAGAGGGCTGTATACCGAGCAACCTAAGTAGGAGAAATACTCATGGTTAGGACCCACGGAAGACGTCGACTGAATGTAAGACAACATACGTTGACAGTAGCCGAAACCATAGTAGTAATATTATTGCCTTGACCGCTCACGAGATCCAAGGTCAGAGGCAGATATGTCCCCTTTTTGAAGAAACACTAAAAGCAAGAGAGTTGTCGTGAAGTGAGCATCCTGCCATGTCTCGTAAAGAACGGCGAACAAACCTGAACTTTCGAAAGAGCGAGAGAAGTATGGTGGATGAGTTTGACAACGGAGAATTTCGGTATGCGATTATGTAAGCTCAGATCGAAAAAATAGGCGCCCCGCCCAGATTCCGAGTTCGACGTAGATAAAAATATGGATAACTAAAGAACATCTAGCCCAATTCTCAGGACCCAATTCAACTCTAGATTCTCTTCACTCAGTTGGCACTACCTCGCTAAAACTATCTCTTATTCGAATATCCAAATGTCGGGAATGGCCGCGGTAGGATACGGGGATAGCTCTATGGTTAAGCTAAAACCAAAGACTATTATCATGACATTTCATTTCAAGATTCCCCGGCTTCCAACGCGACCGTAGCTTCCGGAACGCAGGGATAATAGCAAAGGGATTTCAGCCTCCACGGGTCCCTACCCCTATTTGGCAATGTATTCTTTTCAGTCAGCATGCCCATGGCCCTGCCAATATTCGTGTCAAGCTGTCTCCCACCGATTTCTGACTACGTGAAAAATTTTACATGGCGGAAAATCCTCCACTTCAAAATACCTTGTCGGAAGTAGTTCATAGGGGAGGTTGTTTCTGTGGGGCAGTGTCGTATGCTGTTACTGGTCTTCCTATACTTCGTGCCTACTGTCACTGTACTTTGTGCCAAAGGTTGACCGGTACGGCCTAATTCTATCACAATCGGAACCACTTATTCACTCAAAGACTCACCAGCTGCCGCCTTTATCCATACAATTCACTTCCCAGCATCTGCTTTTACGTGGACTCATAAGCAACCGCACAAAGACGCACTTGAACACTTTGATGTACCAGAGAAGCCATGGAAAAAACGCTGGAGATGTAAACGCTGTGGAGTCTGTGTTTCATCCCACAATACGAAGGCAAACAAATGGAGCGTATGGGGGGCTCAGATGGAACGAGATGAAACGAAGAAAATCAAAGGCTGGGATCTATTGAAACCAACTCACCATATATTCTATGGGACGCGTATGTTGGATGTTGACGACGAACTACCAAAATGGTCAGGGTACTCTAACGAGTCTAGTAGAATTTGAAATACATACTATGTACTTGTACCAATGAAGGTTAGAAGTTGAATTTCATCTAATTCCCTGTACCGCCCAGAATAAGTTTCCTTCACTCCAATTGTCAACGTATACTTATTTGTAGGGTGGATCCGTGGGGCGCTTTAGCGATAAATGATTACGGCTTGCTCGTTTACTCCAAACCTCGAAGATGTCCGGTAGTGCTTATGCTACACTGCCCCGCAGACATGCATCGACAGACGAAATACACGCAAACACAGAACCGCAGGCGATGTCAATGTTTCGCGCCTCTCCTTGGGTCACATACGAACCTACTGCACATCAAGGCCAGTTAAACTCACACGATATGGACAACGATGTAGATATGGATGCGCCCCAAATTTCGACACTTCGGGAGGAGGAAACCCCCCCACCCCAGCCCAAACCATCTAATCCACGTCGAAATAAGGCCGGGAATAAAGGAGTCAAGACAAAGCCTCCTGTTTGGGTAAAGCCCGTGCGGAAAGAGCCACAGACAGAGGAAGAAGAGGACGAGGCGGAGGAAGAAGAGGACCAGCTCATTGATGATGATGACGACGAAGACTTGGCGAAATCGGTGTCTGCATCCGCACTCTCCTCAATCTCCCGTGCCGCAGATGTTACTCCAAAGCGTAAGGCACCCAGTAAGCGAAAACCACGTAAAAGTGAGAAACGGACGGCAGAAGACGAAAGAAAAGCGGGAGAAAAGGCAATGGCAAGCCACTCGGGCCCAAATCCTGCGCCAACAATGACGTGGTTCCCTGCTACACCTTCGGAAAGCCACGAGGATGCAGTACAAGCGGATACAGGACAGATAGGACAGGTTACTGAGTCTGCTCCTCCGAAGCTTTCATCGTCAAAGAAGCGGAAGGCTCCCGCTGCTCCACGGGGAAAACCAAAGTCACCTGTGAAGTATGTTTTATTGTATATACCTCCTGTGCTGTGTCATGCTAAATATGCGATTCTGCAGGCCCAAAACTGCTTTACCTGTCCTCGATGATGCGGGGGTGGTTAGCGAAGGTATGTACAAATGTTATGCACTTTTCAAACATCATGCAACCATTTTGACTACTAAACAGGTTACACTGGAACTGCCGCTTCTTCGCCAGTAACAGTGCATCTCGAAGCCAATTCTCCGGAACCTGAACCCACCGGGGTCTTGACCTCTTCTGTCCCGTTGGTTGAAGAAACCAACCTCGACAATATCCCCCTTCCCCAATATCCACTACCAACAAAACCATTCCCTGTTCAACCACCACCAAAAATCACCACCGGTTTTGCTTCAGTGATACCCCTGGATAAGAGCGGTAAAAAAGTAAGGCATTGGAGAGTGGCTAACCGCGAGATTCGTGGGATAGCTGGAGGCCGGTGGTTTGCTCGGTCGTGGGTTGGTGAGAAAGATTCGGAATTTGCTTCTGCTGCTGCTATCGCCGTTTCACAAACCAAAGGCGAGGAGAAGCACATGGGGGTAGCTCTCCCCAAGCTATCTTCCGTTTCGATTTCTGCACCTCCACTTGGGAAAGGTAAAACAAAAGCATCGAAGGCCTCATCCCTCGCTGCTTCTGCCGCTCCTTCGCGAGATGGGTCGATAATCCCGGACTTTCCATCTACAAGTACACGTCCACCCACCAAGATGCGCACTATCCTTGCGCCTCCATCTGATGGTGGTGATTCCGACATGGTAGTCCTTCCTGGTTCCTAGTCCATGTCCTATATTGCTATGTTTATTTATAATTCTACTGTAATTTTTCATTCTCTTGAGATGATTCTGTAGAGCTAAAACAAAGCTGCAGAGTTATTCGGATGAAGTGTTGAGCGGTGTATTGGGTAGTTTGTATACTATGGTGTGTTTTGCCGATCCAGGGGTTGCACTGCAGAGTTTGAAATAACGTTCATCAACACGATGGAGGACCGGACACCCACGAGAGTATCTCCGACTTTACGACGCCAAGACCTTGTTCGCATCGTTGGTGTGGTGGCGCTATGTGTTTCGAGTGTCCTTCTCGTGATAGCCTCTCATGAAGAATCCAAGAAAACAAAGTGGAATGAAATCGAAGTCTGTGTTCTTCTGGACTACCTATTGCGGGAAAAATCTAAGATTGGCGGAGCGGGGGTCTTTCCGATGGCGGTCTATGATGCTGCTGCCGTTCACCTCAATATGCATTTCACTTCGTGTCGTCCCAAGACTGGACGAACATGCAAAACTAAATGGAACGCCGTACGTGATGATGCCTACTTACCGTTATACCGCTACTCATTTATTGCCAGCTTAAAAGTATCTACGATGCTATTCAGATGTATGGAAGCCAATCGGGTGTTCACTGGAATGGTGAAAATGGAGCAAGCACCAATGACGAGACAGCCGAAGAGGTCTGGAGGTCATATATAGCAATGGGGGTGAGTTGTCCAGACCCACCCATCCCGGACCGTCGATCGTTCATCCTATTATAGAGGGCACATGTCTTGACACCGTACCACAACGAAGGTTGGCCTTGGCTCAGGAAGTTTGAATCAATTTTGTCAGTAGGAGGCGCAAGAAGATACAGCCCATTCATTGCAACATCTGTTGCCGCACAACCACAATCATTACTTGAGGATGACGACGACGACGA
>CEMJ01392822.1:16880-34125 GCA_900068955.1 Clitocybe nebularis | reverse complement strand
CTTAATAAGAGAAGCCCCTGAAAGAAATGTATTTGGGAAAGCTCGATGTACATGAAACGAACAAAACATGTCGAAAGAAATCCCTGTACCCATGGGAATAAGTCAAGGGTAAACAATTCGCTGGTATATGTATGTGATGCGTGACTTTTAGAAATCTCCCCAGTTGCGACGGAACTTGTACTGCATCCGATTCTATGCGTTAGCATTCTTAGCCATAATAAGCTTATTTTCGGGGAAAGTAGCACCTTGTAAGGGAGATTTTTTCTGAACGATATAAGATAATTTTTGTCAGTGCAAAGGAGAAAAAGCTTATGGCAGTACAAACCTCATTTTGTCACTGGGTTCTGTAGGAGGTTTGTATCCCGCGTCACCAGTGCCCCATTCGCCCTTCTTCTTCCCTTCCATTGGCGCATCCTTGAACTTGATGCGGGGTTCTTGTTTCTCGGGCGGTGTTATCCGCGTCACCCGGGGAATTGGGGGCTCCGACAAAGGTTTGGCGGGTACGACTTGCTCGTCGTGTGGGTGCGGTGTTACAGGCTCCGGTGGCAGTTCTTGGTGTATAGGGGCTTGTCCTTCATCTGTGGGAGGGGATGCTACATCTCCGGCAGGGGGTGGCGGTGGCGGTGAGTCATGGTCACCCTGTGCTTGTAGAACTTGTTCGACAGTTATACCTTGGAATTTCGCTTCCTTCTCGGCCTCTGCCCGCTCAATGGCCTCGTGTTGAGCAAAGTGTTCAAGATCTTCGGGATGATTGTAAGCTTCGTCCGTTTGGGTTTCCGGCGTCGAGTGGAATTGTTCTGCATTTGGACTGTCAGTGAACTCTACGAATTTGGTCTCGCTGGTAAGTATTCACCTTCGTGGTGCAGGAAAAACTCTAGATGAGTTCGTCGGGTTAGAAACGTGCAAAGTTAGAGGATTACTTGCATAGCCTCACCGCTCTCCACATCATAATGATGTCCCTCGGCCCCCATACCCTCAAAGTTGGGTAGCCCATCCAGCCCAACTTTCTCAAGCTCCTCGGGCGACACCCTACCATCATGGTCAAGGTCAAGCCCGGCCAAAACAGTGTTCACGATGTGATCTGCCTTGTTCTTGTGTTCTACCTCGTCCTGCGTCGAATGTAAGTACCTCCCGAGTCATGAATGGTCCATGGCTACCTTGGACTTTTTTGTGGAATAGACATGGTGAACTCCATAAATAGCTTCTATCTCAGCACGATCCCAGTAACCGTCGCTATCTAGGGGCTTGAATACGTTACGCAAGTCAGAGAAGTTCGTCACGAACCGATTTAGGTCATGGAGCTGGTGGAAGCTCCGAACATCGAAGGAGTCACTACCAGAGACGCGTAAGCCAAATGAACAAATGACACTTAGTTAATGCGGGTTACATATGGTGCTCCGACGACATCTGCAAGAGTATATTAGTATTCCAAGCGCCCATACCAAAACGAGAGGCATACGTGTCTTTGGGCATATTGCTGAATAGTCTCGCCAGCAGCTGGCCCCCCATGTTCATGACCCCCGTGAGCTCTTACAGCCCGCAGGAAAATGAGTAAGGACAGACTAGCTATCGCTTTCATGGCAGACGAAAATGGTGGTCGTTCTGGAGAGACTGCCAATGATTGCCCCCGTCGCGATTAGTCAGCAGAGCACAGGAACAAACAGTTACAGTCAACATTATACAGCATCGACTCCGGGGCATGGTTTCCAGATCGCCCAAGTTACATGCACCTGCAGGCCGTTTCAAGCTAACAACGAGCGAATATGGGCCAAGCTATCACGGTTGCTTGGCCATATCGACGTGGACAACAAGCGCAAGATCGAACACATCGGAATGGGGCTAGGGCGGTGGCGACTTGGAGCCGCCTATGTTCATGGCAGGAGTATGTATTACACTCCATATTAACTCGTTCTTGGTAGAACCTCTGGAAGGCTCCGAATAACCCGAGGATCTGGTGCACTTTACAGCCCATCCACATGAACTTCCTTCAAGCGATACTCTATCAACTCTATGTAGATACATCGATGTGACACACCTAAAGATGGTCTTGGCATACCGATGGGGGCTGTACCATCGTACAACTCATGATCCACATGAACATGAAGCCGGTTCACACGGCACGGAACTGAAAGTCAAGAGGTGAACAGAGGTTCGACCTATTCGGAAAATTCGCAACATGCCTACAGGCCATAGCGAGGATGTCGGTCCGCAGATTTTCACACTTTACGCAACTACTTATCATTCTGCTATCTAATATCTTTAGTCAAATCAAATCGCCCAAAAGAATGGCGCGGCGGAAATACACTGCAATGGCACCACTTCTTTTATTCTGACGCACTCACATATTACAACTTCCAAGCAGAAATCTACGGTTGATTACGGCATTGTGATGCTTTGTAGCTCAAAGGCGAGCAATCATTAACTCGGCGTACACCCAGGCCGGTTATTTTTATGCAAAGATCGAGATTCGTGTCGTCGTTCAAAAATAGAATCCAGGCGCTTATTTGTCATCACCTCTCGGGCCCCGATTATAACACAGCAGCATTGTCAACTCCACTTATCGCGAGCTTCGAATTTTGAAACCCCCGCCCCCACTGCAGATGTGGATCCGAGATTCAATGGAAACCTGGTTCTCATCATCCATCCATTTCGGGAATTATTGCTGCGAATCCTGATCACTTCGAGGTTGCCGGCTCATCCACGTTCCCTTACAACACTCTTAATTCTGGTTTGACCACTGCACCCAACTACCCAAGCCGTGGAAACGAATGCCCGTTATAAATCATTCTACTATGGCAAGCCCCTCCCTCTTAGTACAAGATACAACGTTTTCCCCATTTTAACCATTATGAAAATATTTCTCTACATTCAGCCCGATATCTATAAATGAACGATAAAAAGAACGTCGCGAGTACAAGGAAAGGGTCCATCAAATGTGCGCGGTGTGCTGTCCTGTGAACAGCATGCAAGTGTAGTTCGAATCCTCAATATATAGTCCAGATAGCCCCAAAGAAAGACCCAATAAAAGCGATACCAATACCCCACATCGCCCCTCCGGCTAGGAGGTTCCATTGTTGGGGGGACCCGTTGCTGAAGGCGGCATATGTGGTGACGAGTCCCTGGGTAGGGTTGTCCGCCCCATTTACCGTCTTGTACGTCTTGGAGGGAGGCTGGGTGACGATTTGCGTGTGAACCGTCTTGGCTCCCACATACTCCTGGCCCAGTGTGTTCAAGCCGCCATCAACGTCAAGAAGATCTAATGGAAGCGTTAATATATCTAAGGTAAAAGGTTATCGTGGGTTTCTCACTGTAAATAGCATTGTCCTTTGGTCGCTGCGAATACGTTCGGCTTCAATGGTCGACGAATGATGGGCGTAAAGGTGGACAACTTACAAAGTAACCGAACCATGCATACCGTTCGACCCAATCCAGGGTGTCCATGTAAGTCGTCGTTGCATTGAGGAAACTCGTGACTTCTGAATGGCCAGATTCTAGGTTAGCACGAGATTTTTTTTTAAAGGTGAACCTGAAGCGACCTGTTAAGTTTGCTGAGGTAGAGGCAAACTCAGTCACCCATATGGGTAACTTCGGGTACTGGCCATGGACTTGCCACAAGTAATTGTAAAAGCTCTCTTCTCCCTCGCCATACCTGGTGAAAATGCAGCCGTTGGCTGGCCGACCAACGCGTTACACAATAAAGCTTACCAGTGAATGGGCAAGAAATCAACTGTGCAATTTGTACATGCTGCGAAAAAGCTGGTTAACCAAGGCAGGCCGGTAGAACCAGCAGTGACTGCGGGGCCACCCAGGCGTATGCCGTTGGCCTTCAGAGGTTCCAGATACTGTTTCCACAGCTCGGCTGCATCTTCGGGCTTCATGTTCGATTCTTGATCAAAGTCCGGCTCATTGAAAGCCTGCCTCGAGTTTAGATACTATGAAGACACCTGGAAAGGGCAGGAGGCTCAACGTACCAAGATCGTTTTCGCGCCTTGTGTATTCACGGCGTTTGCGAATTGGTCGATCAGACCGGATCCCCATTGCATGGGTATGTATTCAATCCCAGAGACCGCAAGGTAGGCAGGAGGAGTGTTTCCCCAGTCATACTGCCAACTAATTAGACTCTTGGTCTGATTAGCGTTGTTGAGGTCCCCGGGAGTGTCGCCTGCAGCAAAGGCTAAACCACGTTTGCTATTTTTGGGCGCAGCAGAAACAAGGAGCGTGGTGGAGCACCAAAAAGCCAGGTGGAAAAGCATCCTTGGAAGACTGAGGACCAAGACCAAGGGAAGATGGAATGAAAAGTGTACCTCTATATAAGCGAAGCATCCAAGCCAGAGAATATCATATAGGCGGAAGAAAAACGGATGACAGCCTGTGAGGCTTATGGTCAGGGCGAACTGTCTGCCTTTGACGGTCACAGCTTCTTAATTCTAGATGTCCTCCGTCAGCGGAAGAACATATCTGCTCATCCTCCATGGTACGGTGAAGGCCACCATAGGACGGGCCCACCGCCCAGTTTGGCAGAGACTCGGGATTTGAGCCAGGATGGTGTTCACCAGGCTAACCATAAGGGGCCAGGACACAGGACATAACGGCCAAGGGCAAGTAGCCCCGGTCTTCCTCAAGGCCGATGTGACATCCGAAGATCAAGGTCGATGTCCGCTCTACGTGCTAGATCATTACGGCCCCTGTAAATGTAGCGGGAATCATGTCATTGTGTCGATTTTGGATAAGAAGCAAAGTGCCTGATAATGTATGCGTAGTATGTGCTTGCCACCAAACACTGATGGGAAAGTTGCGAAATGTCTGAGGTTGAATTCTAGATTAAATGAGCGAAAAGGTGTGGTGATCCCGTAAATCGCAGCAGGAACCAACACTGATAGTGGGAAAATTCCGAGAATTTGAGGGTCAATGTTGAGAATAAAATGTCTACCACTGGACTTTGGGCTGCTTTGGGTCCATCACGCCTTATGGAATACATATCATGTACAGTTTGGACCTTATTTTCCAACACGGGCGTGACATCCGTCTTGGAGGGGTGGCTGGTAACGTAAATGGTAGATTATACGCCATTCTTGGTTAGCCTCATGAGTAAGCAGTAAGCAAAGTCGACCTGAAGCACCGGAAAAAAGGTTGTTTCACTGCCAGTGGCGTCGGCCCTGAGCTCCTCACTGGCCTCTGATGCAATCTCCGATTTCGATTGGATTGATCGAAAACCCCACTATTGCGAAACTTATCCATGCACTTTCACGTCAGAATGACTTGAAATGTGCTTACTGAACAATGTTGGCTTGCGTGGACACAACCTATCTGAGATACTTGCTCGGCCGTTTGATCTTTCCTATCTCGTTAGAGAACTTGGGGGGTTAGGGGTCTCGCTGTTTTTGCATCCAATTTGGCCTAAATCCCGATAAGCACTTTACCTTAAGGAGTGTTTGTCAGCTACTAGGTTACCATGTGGTGGAGGATAAGCTGTTTCATCTCGATCCTCGACACGACTGCCGACGTGTACACCGCCATCATCATTTAGGCGCATTCTCCAACAAAGATACGCAATTACCGATGTGTAAGGTGGAGATCATCCCGGTGTGTCTAAATCTTGGGTTCAACGAGGTTCAAACGCCCAGTTCGTTTATAAACCAGTTTATGCAATGGTGCTTACATGTACTGTTCTTCAAGCGAGAACAGATCGAGGGGACAAAACAATGAAATTGGATTGGGAGGAGTCAGTCTACAGCGGCCCCGGTGGAAGCTTCTTAATGACTATGTGCAACCGCCGTGGACGCTGCAAGGTGACGCGGTGTCTGGATGAGCTCAGGATAATATGCCGAGTACTTCGGGGTGACTCACCGGTTACCAAGTTTTTGCGGAACGAGAGATTTTACATCTCCGCGATAGTGATCATTACTCAGCCGAATCCTTACTCCCAATGCGGGAAAACCACCGGACACCCTACAAATAAAAGTGCAAGCGAACATGCGACGAGTTTATCCACCTCCCACCCTTCTACGATCTTTACGCACTAGCGAATGGCTGATACTCCCGCCGACGCTAACACGCTCTACGACGAAAAAAGACATGACGGGAATGGTTCAGCGCTGATCACGACTTCCCGCGTTGATGTTGGCCGAGCCGAACAAGAGTTTAATGCTCTTTCAAGGCAGCTTAGTGCAAAATCTGCAAAATCAGAGGTCCACCGGAAACGTTCAGCGTTAAGTTCGAAGACTGTTATTTTGGGCGATGTTGAAAAAGGGAAGGAGGATACCGAGCAGTTTGACCTTCGTGAATATCTTACATCCTCAAATGATGCGAATCAGGAAGCAGGGATTAAGCACAAGGTATGCATCTGTGCCGCGATTTTAGCTCGGGCTTGCACTGACTCGCAGATAAGCATGTTGGGGTTGTTTGGGAAGATTTACAAGTCGAGGTAATGGGCGGATGGGATCACAAGGTAAGAGGAATTGGTTGTACGTTCTGAAGTCAATTGAATTCATGTTTTGTAAAGTTTTACGTTGGAACTCTGGGAGGTTGGTGTTCCACTATTGTAGAGCTACAACGATCACTCATAATATCTCAGGCGCTATGATGGCTTTCTTTATTGGTCCTCTTTTCTGGTTATGGGGTTTATTCGCGCCCTTGTTTCCCAAAAAGACACCGCCAGTAACTCGGACAATCCTCCACAAGTTTGTCTTTCGTCCTTGGTGTTGATTGGACACGTCTGAACATCAACTTATAGATCGTCCGGTGTTTTGAAACCTGGTGAAATGTGTCTTGTTCTCGGCTGTCCCGGCTCTGGTTGTTCGACATTTCTCAAAACTATCGCTAATCAACGTGAAGGCTACGCAAATGTATCCGGCAAGGTCTTGTATGCTGGAATTGATGCTGAAGAAATGGCAAAAAATTACAAAGGCGAAGTTGTTTTCAACCAAGAGGGTAAGTAGATCATTATTCTAGGCTCCACATCAATCACCGACATATCGCACAGATGACATCCATATTGCTACTCTGACAGTTGCTCAGACCTTAGCATTTGCATTGTCCACGTGAGTCCCTCGGAGATGTTTAACAGACTCTATTGATACTGATCATGATCATTAAAGAAAAACACCTGGGCCCAAAGGTCGCCTCCCCGGTGTATCACGAAAAGAGTTTGACGATCAAGTGCAGGACACGTTGTTGCGCATGTTGAACATTTCACACACGAAGCAGACCCTTGTGGGAGATGAATTTGTTCGTGGCGTATCTGGCGGAGAAAGAAAGCGTGTTAGCATTGCCGAAATGATGGCCACTCGGGCACGCGTCCAATGTTGGGACAATTCAACCCGTGGACTCGACGCGTCGACTGCTCTTGATTTCGCTAAAAGTTTGAGAGTCATGACCGATGTTTTGGGACAGACTACCTTCGTTTCATTGTTGGTCATTTTTTGAACCTCTTGATATCACCTTCTAAAGCATCCCCATTTGCAGATATCAAGCAGGTGAAGGCATTTACGACCTCTTCGATAAGGTCATGGTCATCGATGAGGGTCGTCAAGTCTTCTATGGGCCCCCATCAGAAGCCCGTGCATACTTCGAAAATCTCGGTTACAATGCCCTTCCTCGTCAGAGCACTGCCGATTATCTTACAGGGTGCACTGACCCTAATGAGCGCCAATTCGCCCCTGGGCGATCTATGCGGGACACCCCTTCAACACCCCAGGATCTTGAACATGCTTTCCGATCATCAAACTATGCTCGTGACAACAACAATGACCGGGAGAGTTACAAACGTTTCATGGAGACAGAAAAGGCAGACCAGGAGGCTTTCCGTGCTGCTGTTGCTGATGACAAGAAGAAGGGTGTATCGAAGAAGAGCCCATACACACTTGGGTTCACGGGCCAGGTCCGGGCTTTGGTCGTAAGGCAATTCCAGATGCGACTCCAAGATCGGTTTCAGCTATATACTAGTTTCACTCTGTCGATTGTACGTGATGTGCCGTTTAACCTTAGGGCGTATACTCACTGCGGTCTTTTGCAGGCTCTCGCGTTTGTCATTGGCGCGGCTTACTATAACCAGCCGCTCACCTCTGCTGGCGCATTCACGCGTGGAAGGTATGCCATTTATAACCCTGTGAACCTGGCGATTCTGATTCTGATTCGGTTTCATTTTAAGTGTTATCTTCGCAGCATTGCTCACCACATGTCTCGATGCATTTGGAGAGGTAGGTTAAGGTTTTCTTTAATTATACTCGTTCTCACCGGTCATTCAAGATGCCCATGCAAATGCTTGGCAGACCTATTCTCCGCAAACAGGTATGTGGCTCGTTGATGAAATCCAAAAATATTTTATTGACATTCCCACAGACGAGTTACAGCCTATACCGTCCATCAGCTATTGCGTTAGCCAACACTATATCGGATCTCCCTTTCTCGGCCACTCGCGTACTACTTTTTAACATTGTGGTCTACTTTCTATCCGGGCTCTATGTTTCGGGTAGTGCCTTCTGGACTTTCCACCTGTTCAACTATGTCGCGTACTTGGTCATGCAGGGATTCTTCCGCACTTTCGGTCTGATGTGCTCGAGCTTTGACTCTGCCTTCCGCTTGGCTGTATTCTTCATTCCCAATTTGTGAGTTTTCTCGCCTGATGACCCAAGTCTTGTCTGATTTTTTTTTCCAGCGTCCAATATACAGGATACATCATCCCAGTTGACAGCATGAAACGATGGCTCTTCTGGATTGTAAGTTGTTCGCCTTCTGGAATTCCTCTCGTCTCTAATCATCTCACAGTACTACCTCAATCCTGTGGCTTACGGTTTGTCTATCTTTCTACCCCGTGAACGATCTCCAAACCTAATAATAATTCTTCAGCTTGGCAAGGATGCATGGAAAACGAATTCATGCGCATTTCAGTGAGTCCAGTCTGCTTGTTTCCGTGGATTTATATTAATATTTCACTAGCTTACGTGCGATGGAAACTACATAATCCCGAGGAATGGTTTCGGTGTTACGAAATACCCGTAAGATTATATCAGCTATTTGAGAAGTGTTAGACTGAAGCAATGACAGGGATGGCTTGGGTCCTAACCAATCTTGTACACTATTCGGTGCTGAGGGCGGAAGCAACATCATCTCGGGTAGATCTTACCTATCGGTCGGGTACGGTATTGACGTCAAAGATCTCTGGAGGCGCAATTTCCTGGTTCTCATCGGATTCCTCATCCTCTTCCAAGTAACCCAGATCTTGGCTCTCGAATTTTACCCCGTGAGCCGCATGTCTCCGCCATTTTCGAGCCAATCACTCACCCGCTGTTTAGCAATATGGCCATAACCTGTCGATCAACATTTTCGCAAAGGAAAATGACGAAACCAAGAAGCGGAACGCTGCTTTACAAGCCAAGAAAGACCAGCGCAAGGCAAATAAAGAAAAAGGGGCTTATGACGCTTCTCAATCAAACGAAAGGTATAATTCACCAATTATAAACTCAATAGCCTCTAACTGGATATATAGAACGAAGCATGATATCCGGTCTGATCAAAAGACATTCACATGGGAAGCTTTGAATTATCACGTCCCCTCTCCCAACGGTCCTCTCCGCCTTCTTCACGATGTTTATGGCTACGTTAAACCTGGAACCTTGACCGCCCTGATGGGTGCGAGTGGTGCAGGTAAAACGACATGTCTTGATGTATTGGCTCAACGCAAAAATATCGGTGTCATCTCCGGGGATATCTTCGTCGACGGCCGACCTCTCAATTCTGACTTCGCACGGGGTACAGCATATGGTCAGTTCTACTCTCTTTTAGTTCTTCTTTGGATATGTGCTTAATTTACATCGCTAATAGCTGAACAAATGGATGTCCACGAAGGTAATTTGACAAGTTTCACCCCTTAATCTCATTATCTCATCATCTTTAACGCAGGTACCGCGACTGTTCGAGAAGCGATGCGCTTTTCGGCATACCTACGCCAACCGGCACACATCTCCCAGGAAGAGAAAGATGATTACGTTGAGGAAATGATTGAATTACTTGAACTCCAGGATCTTTCCGAGGCCTTGGTCTTCAGTCTTAATGTCGAGGCACGCAAGCGCCTTACAATTGGCGTTGAGCTTGCCAGCAAGCCCGAGCTCTTACTCTTCTTGGATGAACCTACATCTGGTCTTGATGCTCAAAGGTTATTATCCATAATTTTGTTTATATTGTGTTTTTGCTAAAGCTTGTTAACAGTGCATGGAATCTCGTTCGCTTCCTACGAAAGCTCGCCGATCAAGGGCAAGCCATTCTTTGTACCATTCATCAACCCTCTTCCCTCCTCTTCGAAAGCTTTGACCGCTTGTTACTTCTCGAGAGAGGTGGTGAGACTGTGTACTTTGGAGACATCGGCCAAGACTCTCAGGTCATTCGGGACTATTTCGCACGTCAAGGTGCCCTCTGCCCATCCAATGTCAATCCGGCCGAATACATGTTGGAGGCAATTGGCGCTGGTGTCAGCCCTCGGGTCGGCGACCGCGACTGGAAAGACTTGTGGCTGGAGTCACCGGAATACAAGAAGGTTAGATCCGAAATCGACGAAATCAAACGGGAAGCGTTGGCTCGCCCTGAGCCTGATAGGAAGGCTATGAGCACTTGTATGTTTGTTCATCAGTTGTTTTTTTCTCCTCAGCTGACCATGTTAATCTTCTATAGATGCGACATCGTTCCTTTACCAGCTTCGCATAGTCGTTGAGCGAAATAACACTGCTCTGTGGAGATCGCCAGACTATATCTTCAGTCGACTCTTCGTTTCATCCTTCATCTCGCTATTCATCTCCCTGTCATTCCTCCAACTTGGAACCAGCTTGCGAGAACTTCAATTCAGAGTGTTCGCAATGTACGTAAAACACCGACACCTCTATCAGTTCTATCACTGACTCTTCCTTAGATTCTGGGTTGTCGTCTTGCCTGCTATTGTCATGTCACAGATCGAGCCTTTGTTCATCATGAATAGACGTATGTCCAAGTAATTCTCACCATATTTTAAAGTGACTGACCAGAATCGTTGTCGTCCTTCCTCAATAGGGATTTTCATCAGAGAGTCTTCAAGTCGCATCTATTCCCCTTACGTCTTCGCCATTGGTCAATTGATTGGAGAGATCCCATACAGTATCCTTTGTGGTATAGTCTATTGGGTGCTGATGGTATGTTCATTTCAGAGCTTGGAGGGGTCGCCGTATCTAATGTTCCAACCAGGTTTACCCTATGGGCTATGGCCAAGGCACCGCTGGAATTAATGGGACTGGATTCCAGCTCTTGGTTATCATTTTCATGCTGTTGTTTGGTGTGTCTCTTGGGCAGCTGGTTGCAGCACTTTCCCCCAGTGTTCAGGTGATTACCAGATCATTTCTTTTATATTCTCTGCTCTGACAGGGTCTTTTATTTTTTTAGGTCGCTGTTCTGTTCAACCCCTTTATTGGTTTGGTACTAGCTACTTTCTGCGGTGTCACGATTCCATACCCTGCGATGATGAAGTTCTGGAGAGTCTGGCTCTACCCCTTGGACCCCTATACTCGAACTCTCGCAGCGATGGTGTCGACGGAGTTATAGTACGTTTCATTGCAGCTGTTTAGTGTATATGCTTTACTGACGATATTTATAGTGGCCTCGTCATTAAGTGCAAACCGGATGAATTTGCCATCTTCAACCCGCCGTCTGGGCAAACTTGCCAACAATGGGGCCAAGAATTTGTTAATGCAACTAGTGGCTACATTGAAAATCTCAATGACACTATCGCCTGCCGGTATTGCCAATTCAAAGTTGGGGATGACTTCTTCCTGCCTTTGAATATCAAATTTTCTGAGAGGTGGAGAGACGTCTTTATACTCTTCGCCTATTTTGGTCAGTCATCCGCTATTTCCAATGTTCTCCGCCGCTGACGAATTTTAAATATATCAGTTTTCAATATTATTGCCACGACTGGTAAGAAAATTTGCCTACCATATTAACAGCAGTTGTGCTCATGCCATCCAACAGTTGCCTCTCGTTTCCTTAGATATGCTAAACGTTAAACTTCGCTTTGTGATAGAGACCCATCATGACGGAAGGATACCACCCATCGAAGTACTGTAATACTGCGTTCATTATCTAAGTAGCATAATCAAGCACGGACCCAACAGGAATGGATTAAGAGTAGACTATATTATATATACATTTGAATATTATTAATTTTTGGAACATTACCTTGACCGTTGAGTAAAGGTGAATGGCGATGAGCTTCTATGTTGTTGGCCGCTAGGTCATTGGACTTTGGCGTCCGGCTGGTGATTAACGTAAAAGCATATAGTGATTGATGTGTCGTGGTGCAAGTACAGTAGTCAAATAAATTATAAGGTTGGAAGCTATTATTGTTGTTTTGGAGCATGGTGGAACTAGAATACAATGTCAGCGTAAGCATGACGGGAAAGGATGAAGAGGCCCACAATATCGCGTAATTGTGACTGAGCGTCGTTGAATTGTTTCTCCAAGTATTTTGACTGGAGGGGCCATTATTTAAACAAAAAAATAGTCTTGTAATGGGGTACTCACCTTCTTATTCAAGTTTGAGATATCATCGGACAATTCCTTCTCCTGAGTTTTCAGTTCCTCCTCCATGGTTTTCCGGGGAACCATCATAAACCTGGGGCAGGAGTATTAGCGGGCTGATTAATGAGAGAAATATTCTCTTACATCTTCCCGACACCTTTGTACAGATTAACATCCCCATCCATCTGATTGATTTCATCTATGGTAAGTTGGAGGATACGCCGTTCCCGATCTTTAGCAGATGTCTGTTGTAGTGAGACATTGAGGGCTCTCTGAGATTGAACCGCTGTTTGTTGGATCTGTACGAGGATCTGAACGCGACAACTGCGTTGAGACGGAATTCAATGTAATAAAGATCGAATAGTGAGAACCTTTCTCAGTGTGTCATCGGAGAGGGACATCTTTCTGAGATGAAAGAGTGTGCTGGAAACGAAAGAGGATGTAGCCCAGCGGCTCGCCAAGTGTTGGTGAATATGGCGATATTGAGCAGGGGGGATCTTGAACGTGACCGGAGTTGCAAAATGTTCGCGTCCGAATCTGAACCCTTTCCGTCAAGCGTAACAAATTCTGCCACTAATCCTGTGATCGAGCCTCTACGTGCTCAAACAGTCCTACTCACACTCCAATTTCATTCGTTACTTCTAACCATTATCTGCTCCTATGGCTTCATTTGAGGACTACGACGAATTTGGAAACTACATTGGTGCCGACCTTGATTCAGACGATGACGAAGAAGAAATCCCCCAGAACCAGTTCCTGCAACAGCCAGCAGCTGCACCACTAGAGGGTTATGATGATGAGGTTATGCAGGGAACAGAAGAAAATGCATTGATGGAAATAGACGGTTCGTTTAATTATTGAGCGCGTATTCTCATCACGTCGAGCAGTATCTTGAACAGAACCTTCACACAATGCCGTCATTCTTCACGAGGACAAGCAATACTATCCCTCAGCAAATGATGTGTATGGGGAAGGGGTAGAAACTTTGGTACAAGAGGAAGACGCTCAACCACTCTCCGAGCCCATTATTGCCCCAATCAAGGTACGAAAATGGACGGTGGAGGAAAAAGACATGCCGGAGACTAGGTTTGACAAGGGGTGGGTCTACTTGATGAATTCTCCGCCGTTAACCCCCTAACTCATAGCCAGGTTCTTGTTGAACATGACGGGATTCCCTGATATGATTCGTAACGTTGCAGTTGTGGGACACCTTCATCACGGAAAAACGGCCTTGATGGATATGCTAGTATTCGAGACACACAAATTGATTTGGGACGCGGACAAGCCTGTTTGTATTATATCATATCTTTGGTCTTGTGGCTTATTTTGCGACGACTCTAGACACGGTATACAGACACCCACATTTTGTCTCGGGAGCGTGAAATATCCATCAAATCATCACCCATGTCCCTGATTCTATCGACGACCGCCGGAAAATCTCATCTTGTACATCTCATCGACACGCCGGGGCATGTTAACTTTGTCGACGAAGTTGCGTCGGCGGTTCGTTTAGTAGATGGTATTGTTCTTGTGGTTGATGTCGTGGAAGGGGTAAGCATTATGTGTTATGGGTTTTAATCAAAATAACAAGGCGTATTCAACAGCTTATGGTCGGCACAGAGTCCATTCTACGGCACGCTCTGCAAGAGGGCGTCAAAATCACGCTCGTCGTGAACAAAATTGACAGGCTTATTCTCGAACTACGCATCAAACCTGCAGATGCTTATTACAAAATCAAGCACACGATTGAGGAGATTAACACATTTATCAGGTACGGCACCAACGTTCACTCTCGATAGTCTTTACCTTATCTATTTCCGATAAGTGCTATTGACCCAGATCCAGAATTGAGATTGAGCCCAGAAAATGGGAATGTCGCGTTTGCCAGCACGGACATGAACTGGTGCTTTACACTCGGCTCTTTTGCTCAGATGTATGCAGACACTTACGGTAGGTGTAGTTTTACGTCTCCCAAATCTTCTTTAACCTCTTCCCTATAGGCTCCCTTGATGTCCCCTCCTTCGCTGATCGTCTTTGGGGTGATATATACTTTAATAATGACACAAGAAAATTCACCCGCAAGCAAGGCGACCCGGACACGAACCGGACATTCGTACATTTCATCTTGGAGCCTTTGTACAAACTATACAGCCATGTTCTCAGTGAGGAGACCGAGGCTTTGAAGGAGACTTTGAGGGGTCTTGGCATACAACTGAAGCCTATCATGTACAAGATGGATGTACGACCCTTGTTGAAGGCCATTTTGGATCAATTCTTTGGACCCTCGACAGGCTTGGTGGATGTGATTGTTGAAAACATCCCTTCGCCTTTAGGAGGAGCTGAAGTCAAGGTAAGTCTTGCTTACCGGATTCCTTGGTAGTAGTTTTATATCATTGTGCAGATTGAAAGCACATATACCGGACCTCAAACATCAGATCTGGTAGCGTCTATGAAAGCGTGCGATGCTGAAGGCCCCGTTATGGTTCAAGTAGCAAAGCTTTATCATACAACAGATGCACAATCTTTCCGGGCTTTCGGCCGTGTTTTGAGCGGTACAATCAAGAAGGGGATGCAAATCAAGGTCCTTGGAGAAGGGTATTCTCCTGAAGATGAGGAGGACATGATGAAAGTGACGGTGGAAGATATGTGGCTCAGCGAGTCCCGGTCCGTCGTCTTCTACAGCCTCCTTCATTGGTCTAACATCCTAGCAGGTATTTTATACCGGTCGATGAAGTTCCTGCAGGCAATCTCGTTCTCCTTGGCGGTGTAGATGCATCAATATCAAAAACAGCGACACTGGCAGCGGTGGACATTGAAGAAGATCTCCACATCTTCCGCCCGATCAAACACATAACACAATCCGTCTTGAAGATCGCCATCGAACCCATTGCCCCATCCGAACTCCCTAAAATGCTTTCAGGTCTGCGGAGCGTTAACAAATCGTACCCTCTACTTTCAACCAAGGTCGAAGAGAGTGGAGAACATGTCATTATTGGAACGGGGGAGCTGTATCTGGACTGCGTTATGCACGATCTGCGTAAACTCTTCTCGGAGATCGAGATCAAGGTGTCAGATCCTGTGACCAAATTTTGCGAGACAGTGCTGGAGACGAGTGCTTTGAAATGTTACGCCGATACACCGAACAAAAAGTAAGGTCTTCTTCTAGCACGTTGAATTGCTTGTTGATGTTCGGAAACATAGAAACAAAATCACGATGATCGCAGAGCCTCTAGAACGGGGTGTCGCAGAGGATATTGAACGAGGACGTGTCAATATGCGCATGCCTGCAAAAGAGCGTGGCAAGTTTTTCGAGGAGAAGTACCAGTGGGACTTGCTTGCCTCTCGGTCAATATGGGCGTTCGGTCCAGATGAGAATGGACCGAATATTCTTTTGGATGATACACTTCCTTCTCAGGTCAGTGGATCAGCTTGCATAAGTCGGCTATCTATTTAAAGTTGAATATTTCCCAGATTGATAAGAAGATGCTGGGGACGGTGAAAGAGCACATTAAGCAAGGATTCCAATGGGGTGCCCGGGAAGGCCCACTCTGTGACGAACGTGGGTTTATCTAACTCCTAATCAACATCCGCTTGACTGAGAGGTTGTTACTACAGCAATGCGTAATGTCAAATTCCGAGTATTGGACGCAACTCTTGCACCAGAGCCCATTTTTCGAGGAGGTGGACAGATCGTCCCCACGGCACGTCGTGTCTGTTACTCGTCCTTCTTGATGGTGAGAATGCCACGTTGTCCAGTTAAAAACTCAATATGTCAACGGGGATTTATTTACCACAGGCCACACCCCGATTGATGGAACCAATTTATTATGTCGAAGTTCAGGCCCCTGCCGACTGTATATCAGCGGTTTATACCGTTCTTGCCCGCCGGCGTGGTCATGTGACGCAAGATATTCCAAAAGCGGGTTCACCGCTATACACGGTCAAGGCGCTAATACCTGTTATTGACGCGAATGGATTTGAGACCGACTTGAGAACGGCTACTCAAGGTCAAGCATTTTGCCTACAAGTGTTTGACCATTGGTCGATTGTACCAGGTGAGGTTTGTTCTCACGGCTGTTCGCTTGTGAACTAGACAAGTGAAACAGGTGACCCCACGGACACGAGTATCAAGCTTCGGCCTCTCGAACCCGCTTCCGGCCAGGCTCTAGCGCGAGATCTTGTACTAAAGACACGTCGGCGAAAGGGCCTCGGCGAGCAGATTGCAGTATCAAAATACTTGGACGATGAGTTTGTGGTAAGTTGTTGTTGCGGTCTGATCATGTGTATTTTCTGATATGGGTATCGCAGTTGGCGCTCTCTGCGTCTGGGCATGCGGATCTTCTTGGATAGATAGGCGTAGTAGCTTCTTGTTCATTGCTGTTGTAGTTATAGCACATTAATGCCGATTAAGCATACCAAAAAGATCACGTCCACGTGATGTGTGGGAGAGAGAATAATGCCACGTATGCGTGGCGGAAGTCGAGTATTTAGCCACGAGCCTCCCGCTGATCCAATTTCACAGCTCATCCACTTTTTCTCTCGTGTTCTTTATTCCTGACCGGTCCTTCGTATCACCATGCGAAGCGTAGCGCTTTCTGTTCTCGCCCTCGCCGCCACTGGCGCTTTGGCAAACACAGACACAGACGATTCCCCCAAGCCGACGTTTGTTGTAAGTCGGCTCTTCCGGCGGCTTTTCAATTAAATCTTC
>CEMJ01392822.1:1836-16862 GCA_900068955.1 Clitocybe nebularis | reverse complement strand
CCCAATAGCCCACCAAGATCAAGGCTCCTTTCATTGAACAGTTCACCGACGACTGGACTGACCGATGGACACCTTCTGAAGCAACGAAGAAGACGCCTGTTGGGGGTGAGACCTTCAGCTATGTCGGCAAATGGGACGTCGAAGACCCTTCCATCTCCGTCATTGAGGGCGATCAGGGTCTCGTCGCAAAGAGCAAGGCTGCCCACCACGCCATCTCTGCCCCCTTTGAGAAGCCCATCGCATTCCAGGACAAACCCCTCGTCGTCCAATACGAGGTCAAGTACCAAAAGGGCGGCAACTGCGGTGGTGGTTACGTGAAACTCCTTGAAGATGGCTTCCAAACCAGCGGAAAGGAGTTTTCCGACACCACCCCCTGGGTCGTCATGTTTGGTCCTGATCTTACATGCCCTGGAACCAAAGTATATATTTTATCATCATAGTCTGAACGCGCCTGTTTAACCGCTCGTCCCAGGTACATTTCATCTTCCGATACAAGAGCCCCAAGACTGGCGAGACTGAGGAGAAACACCTCAAAATCCCCCCGAGGCCTTCTATTGAAAAACTCACTAACCTTTATACTCTCATTGTCCAGTATGTGTTTATATGTCCCTTCGCTGACAAGGGAACTCATTCTTCTTTCTCCCTTTCTACAGCCCTAATAATACCTATAATGTCCTATTCAACGGCGAGAGCGACAAGACCGGCAGTCTCCTCGAGGACTTTGAACCCCCCGTGAACCCGTCCAAGGAAATTGATGACCCCGCTGACAAGAAGCCCGAAGACTGGGTTGACGAGCAGAAGATCAGGGATCCCGAAGCAAAGAAGGTTGGCTGTTATTCCGCGCTTATTTTACATCAAGACGCTAAATCTTTACTATAGCCTGATGACTGGGACGAAAATGCTCCTTACGAGATCCTCGATGAGGAAGCTGTCAAACCTGAAGGCTGGCTCGATGACGAACCCATGATTATTCCCGATCCTGGTGAGTAATGTGAATGGTTATTGGTACGCTAAATATAACTGACGTGTTGCAGATGCTGAGAAGCCTGAGGAATGGGATGATGCGGAAGATGGTGATTGGCTTGCACCGACTATCCCCAACCCCAAGTGCTCTGAAGCACCTGGTTGCGGTGAATGGAAGCGGTAAGTTATAACAATGAGATTCTAGGAGCATTACCTCATTGTCAATGTAGCCCCTTTATAGCCAACCCTAAATATAAGGGTACATGGTATGCACCTATGATCGATAACCCTGCCTACAAAGGCGAATGGGCTCCTCGCAAGATCGCCAACCCTGACTACTACGAGGACTTCACTCCAGTCAAGAGTCTCTCCAAGATTGTGAGCATAATTTAGTCCACTAGTACTTTATTTTCAGCTGATGGGAATGTGTTTTCAAGGGTGGTGTCGGTATCGAGCTCTGGACGATGACCGAGGACATCCTCTTTGACAACATCTACATCGGTCACTCCGTCGAGGATGCCAAGGCATTCGCCGCAGAGACTTTCGAAGTCAAGAAGCCCCTCGAGAATGCTACTGACAAAGTTGACACCCCCGAAGACGAAGATGATGAATCCGCTGTCTCATTCAAGGAAGACCCCATCGGCTTCATTCGCCAGAGAATCCTCGCTTTCGTTGAGGCTTTCAAACTCGACCCTATTGGCGCCTTTAAAACACAACCTGAGACTGGTGCCGCTGTTGCTGCTGCCATCTTCACATTCTTTGGAATGGTTGGAGCTCTCTTCGGCCTTGTTAGCGGGTCGCAGAAACCCATCATCACCAAGGTCAGTCTCCCTAGACTTGCTATCTAATTATAGAATTCTGACATGACTACTATAGTCCACGAAAAAGACCACAACTTCCTCGGATGACAAAAAGAACGGAGTTGCCCCCGTAGCACCTGCTGGAGGTGAGAAGGAGAAGGATGAGACCAACGTGAAGAAGCGCGCTGGCAAGTAAATGCCGCGCCCCATGTATAAGATGCGAGGGAGTCTTCCGACGGTGCGCCGTGCCCTGCACCCCACCCGGTTTCTTTGTTGTCAACTTGCTATTGGTATCGGATATCTCTATGATAACTGTCGAGGGTGTATTGCTACGGTTTATACAAAAGCAGTGAATGCAGCGACTTTTCCCAACAGTAATCTTATTTTTGAGTTGATGTTTGGTCTAAGAGCTGTTGCAAAACATCGGTGACTTGAGTGACTCGTGATGAGTTTGCTTTCCAACATTTTATGTTTTGGCAGAGTGCCTGTGCACGCCATATACCGCCCCGATTCTGCTGGAATCCGCTATTTATTATGTCTCGACGTTCTCACTCCTCTTCACCACCACCTCGCTCAGCAAAACGTGCTCGGATCGACCATCTTACTCCTGAAGATTTCAAAGATGGTGTATTTCTAGCGCCCATGGTTCGTTCTGGAGCTCGTAAGTCCATAAGGCACCTTGAGCTTCTTACACACTCCTGAATCTATCTAGTCCCAACAAGACTATTCGCTCTCAAACATGGTGCGACCTTGGTTTGGGGTCCCGAGATGGTAGACAAGGCAATACTACACGCCGAGCGGGTTGTTGATCGTATGTATCTTCCATATAGCCTTATCACCCGACACCGACGTATCCTCTCGTTTATCAGCTGAAACGGGTGTCATCTCATACAACGGGAAATCAAGAGCAATGTTCACAACCCATCCCATCGAAAAGCCATATCTAATATACCAAATCGGCTCTTCAGACCCTGATCTTGCCGTCCAAGCAGCAAAGACCGTCATGCAAGACGTGTCGGGGATCGACCTCAATTGCGGTTGCCCCAAGCCGTTTTCAACGCACTCTGGCATGGGTGCCGCCCTCCTGACGAATCCCGACCTGCTCTGCTCCATCCTGACTGCGCTGCGAAGAGAGATGCCGCCGGAAATCACTGTGACGGCCAAGATACGCCTGCTGCCTTCGCAGGAGGACACGCTGAAACTCGTAGAGCGTATTGTCAACACGGGGATCAGTGCGTTGACGGTACATTGCCGGACGAGGAATATGAGGGACAGAGATCGTGCGATGATAGAGCGCCTTCGGGAGATTGTGGATTTTGTGGAAAGCATGGGAAAAGGCATTGCGGTCATTGAAAACGGAGACTGTCTCGGGTGGGAAGATGCCCGGAGAGTTAGGGAGATCACTGGTAAGTGCTCGGACTATTGGTGCGTGGGGTGGCTGTATGCTAAGTAGTTCGAAGGCGCACACTCTGTCATGATCGCTAGGGGTGCCGAGTCCAACCCATCTTGTTTCTCCCCAAATCCACTAAAGGACGTCGAACGTACCCTGGTTCCATCATATCTTCGCTTGGTATACATCTCAGCTCGCCTCTCCCTCAGCTATCTTAATGCTTTCTACAGGCTAAATACTTTGATCACAATTGGGGACTCACCAAGTTTTGCGTTGCACAATTTAAAGCACCGCATATCATAATCAAAAAACAGGACGCGGTGCGAATGCGCCAAGCCCTTGCCCAATCCAAAGACTTCTCAGGAATGGACGAGGTCGTGGGTTCCTGGACAGGGAAGACAGAATTCGAAGAGATCGCAAAGGCAATCGACCAATCGCCTCCCAGGGCACACCGCATGCTGCTCAACAGTTCCGCGGAGCAATCGTATGAGGACGAACAAGTGAATGTAACACCGCCAGCGACTCAGAATTGTAAAGAGCCACCCGGAGCCCCTTTCTTACCAGACTTGCATAGGATGCCTATTCCACCAATGGTGTCCGGCCATGATGCAGTGACTCCAACCCCAGGAGGTGGTGTAGCTATGATGTGACACATGTAGGCTTCCCAGACTTCTACAGCCTGCCAGTGAATTGTTTTGGAATTATTATTGACCACCCATTAGAAGATCTCTATTCCAGCACATCCTATATGTATATATCCTAGGTCGTGGTCTTGTGTATCTAAATTGTACATTTGTGTATGACTGAACTCAAGTTGACTGTAATAATTTCATGAAGAATGGTCACGATCTTGATCTTGATCATGAGGCTCGATATGCACAAGGTCCCTGCCTTCTTCGACCATCCCACTCGTGCAGTGGACGGCCGTCACTACACCCGAGAAGCTGGCTCGCATGTGATTCTCTGTCTTCATACTGTCGAGAGTGATGATAATTTGGCCTTTCTCGACTTTGTCCCCAACTTTGACCGGGACGTGCACGATTTGACTGTGCATAGGTGCTTTGATAGTACCTTTCGCTGCGCTCGGGCTGTCTCCGCTCAGCGAGAGAAGCCATTTTGGCGAAGGGACGACAAGGGTGGTTTTATGGCCTCCGCTGAATATATGAAGGCGCTCCATGGTATTGGGATTAGATGAAGCGGGAACGGAGGGTGACGGAAGTTGAGAGACAATCGTTATGTTCGAGAATTCGGCACTTATTGAAGAGGATAGTGTTGTTGGCGAGACAAGCTGGGCTGGTACCGAAGGGAAGTTGTGGCTACTTTCCGATGTCTTCACAGTAACATCAAAATGTCCAGGACTGGTAGACACAACGTGGACGGTGACTACTTCATCCGAAGCAGTGTCAGTCTGGAGTGTGATAATTCGCTCGTATTTATCCCCTCCAAAACGACGGGAGGATAATGTCGCCCATGGAGATGGTGCACCAGTTGTTACAGGTGCGGAATGGTCGCGAAGTGCGATGAAGAGAGCGGCCTGCGCTAGGAGTTCGGGCTTGGGTTCTGGGATAGGTGGAAATAGTTCATCGAAGTGTTTCTACAATAGTGTTCATTAGCTTTGTGCCTCATAGAATGTTTACCACCATACCGCAATAAAGCCCGTTTCAAGCTCTTCATCTATAAAATGTTGATTCCCCGCTAGCGTTCTGAGGAATTCGACGTTAGTTGATACCCCCACGACATGATATTCGTCCAACGCTTTGCGCAACATGCGCAAAGCCTCAGTTCTATCTTTTCCGTGAACTACTACTTTGGCGATCATGGGATCATAGAAAATGCCAATCTGAGAACCTTGGGTAAACCCTTGTTCAATGCGTAGAGACGGATGGATCGACATGGAGTCGTGCGAAGTCAAGGAAGGAGTAAGATCAGATGAGCTGGTGTCCGATTTGGTGATTGGCGGAAATTCTGGTGCGAAGATGTGTGTAGGGGTTGGCGTAGACAAGTAAAGCAGGGGACCAGAGCCAGGGAGGAAGTTGTTCCGTGGGTTTTCGGCATAAATGCGAGCTTCAAAGGCGTGTCCAACCAGAGGAATTGCAGATTGGGCAAGAGGAAGGGAGTTTCCAGCTGCAACCTTTGCAGATTGAATTAGAAACCTAACAACTCTGCTGTGGCACCCAATAGCTCACCTCCAATTGCCACTGCACAAGATCAAGTCCTGTCACCATTTCGGTGACAGGGTGCTCTACTTGCAATCTCGTATTCCTATCTCATTCGTTAGACGCAAAACGCAGAAGGACGTTGAAGACGCACATCTCCATAAAGAAGAATTCCTCAGTATCATTGTCGAAAATAAATTCAACAGTACCTGCGCCGACATAGTTGACGGCACGGGCGGCGGCCGTAGCTTTGGCACTAAGGTTTTCTCGAAGCTCCGGGGAAAGTCCAGGAGCAGGAGCCTAAGTAGACATAATCAACACGAATGAAGCAGATTCATAAAGCAGATACGTACTTCCTCGATAATCTTTTGGTTCCGTCTTTGAACGGAACAATCTCGCTCCCAAAGACTAACCGCGTTGCCCATGGTATCTGCGAATACTTGAACCTCGACGTGCCTTGGCCGTGTGATGTACTTTTCAATCAAAACAATATCATTGCCAAAAGCCTTCAAAGCTTCCCGTTTAGCAGATGATAGCCCTTCCTGGAAAGCACTAGAAGAAGAATCAGCGACGATGCGCATTCCCTTTCCACCTCCGCCATGGATAGCCTTGATCAAGACAGGGAATCCTTAGACATTGAACGATTAAACCTTCATAATATGAATTACGACAAGGTATAGGTGATTACCTATTTCTTGTGCTTTTTCGTAAAGATAGTCAGGATCTTGATTGTCTCCGTGGTATCCTGGTACACATGGAACTCCAGCAGCTGTGGATTACTGATCAGTGCCATTATTAGTGGCCAGTGAATCAGCCTTACCTAACATGATGTTTTTTGATTCACTATTCAGCCCAATATGAGATAGACCGCCAAATTCTGAGCTATATTTGTTCACCGACCTTTTTGACCCCATACTGATTATTGCACTTGCAGGAGGACCAATAAAAACGATATTCTCTTGCGCTAACTTATCTGCAAATACAGCGTTTTCGCTGAGAAATCCATAACTGTAACACACAATATGATTAAACTCAAGTCCCCCAAAACGTATGATATTGTATACCCAGGATGCACAGCCTGTCGATTAATCAATGATTGACGGGATCTAGACAACAAACCAACTCACTTGCGCTCCACTACGATGACATACTTCGATGATTTTGTCCATCCGAAGCTGAATGCCATGTAAGATAAGTTCCTCATATATGCGGCTCATAAACTCACATAGCTCTCAGCGGATGGGGCGGGGCCAATGCAATATGCTTCGTCGGCCTGAAATCCCCCAATACTGTAAGAAATGAGAATGAATTACAAAGAGACTACAACGTACCATCTTAACGTGTAGTGCATCCTTGTCAACCTCACTGTACACCGCAACAGTTTTGATTCCTAGTTTCTTCGCCGTGCGGATGACGCGGCATGCTATCTCCCCTCTGAAAGCTTTGTATTGGTAAATGTGTTGTACAGTTACACCAAAACCGACCTGTTAGCAATCAGAATTTTGTCGAAGTGTGCTTTCCGTGCTTTCCGAGAATTCCCTTGTAGAAAGTGTAACTTTAGTAAAGAAAGTATAGGGACCTCGGATAAGACCCACCAGTAGTCTCCGTGGCATAATCACGTCGCGGTGCCTTCCAGCTTTTGGATACAGAAGCTCCTAACGTTCCAGCTTGAGATAGAAAACCTCTTGATACTGTCTTTGCCGTTACCACTGTGGGTCGCGCAGGTTTCGCTCGATAGGAGCTACTAGCCCCAGTAACAACTCCTAGGCGACCAAGGGCATTTGGCAGATGCCGAGTTGCATTTCGATTTGAAGGAATCATAGGAATGTTAGTTCGATGGGTAAACGCGAAGAACAGGGAGATAGTTGGCCAAAACGAAATAAAACCCGAGCGACGGAAGGAACACGATATGTTTCCGGGGACAATTCTGAGATCCGGGTCACCTGACATGAGCCATCGTCACACGTGATACTTACACTCAGGGTCTTCCGATCGTGATCCATATGCACGTTGTACTACCTTAACCACAAACTTTGACTACTACCTTTTCGGCACTGACCTTGTTATTCCTCAATAAATCCAAACCTGCAGCCACACGCTCCCTGAAACTACCTTGATCCATTAAACGCACGCGATTCGGTTTTATAATCCCTAATCCAAGCAGCGTTGGAAGAATCCTCGACATCAGATTCTCTTTCAGAAACTGATCCTTTAATTCTTGTCAACGCACAATTCATAGTTTGGACCATCCATGGTGCATACCTCTTGATAAAGGAAAGTCCTGACTCCTACTACCTTCGTACCTTTTGGGAAAGGATTCAATCTTTCGGGAAGTTCCATGTGCATTTTCTCTTTACTATCCACGGTCAAAGTACCTCCTTCTTTGACAGGCAAAAGGATCGCCAAAGTTCCCTTGGGGCTCATGATTTTCGAAATGCTGGCCATCGTGCTCTCTGCTGTGATGCAATCCACCCCCAAAGTTATTTTCTCATCTCCACCGACAACTGCGGCGATATCTTGGACAAGATTTGGACTATTATAATCAAAAGTACTCGTGGCGCCCAAAGAACGAAGGTACTCGTGATGCTTGGCAGACGCAGTAGCGATGATGTTTTTATACCCTGCCACTTGAAGAAGCTGAATGGCATATTGTCCCGCAGTCGAGCCTGCACCGTATATAAGTATCGGAGTCGTTGCAAGCTCAGGGGGTGTGGTAGCCGGGAAAGATGAAGGGATTGGGAGTGAAAGCTGATTGAAAAGAGTATAAAATGCAGTAACAAAGTTGTCCGGAATAGAAACTGCAGCTTCAAGAGGAACCGTATCAGGAATCTATAAGACTACTCAGCCCGAAGCTTCCCCCTTAGTGGTGATGACGGTTACCTTGGAGCACGTTGTGCGAGGCTGGATACAATACTCCTGCATGCCTTTCGATCGAGATGACACGAATGAAAAGGCAGTGACCTAGTTGTGGACTCAGCATTGACTAGAGGGAAACTAGTATAAGAAGCGGCGCACCCGATCTCCCATTGCAAGATCGTCAACACCAGGCCCGACTTCTGCGATAACCCCAGAGGCATTGAATCCAAGAATGACGGGATATTCTGCAACAGCATAGCCTAGGTCCGACATATAGGTATCGAACGCGATCAAAGAAGAATACTCGACTTTGAGTAGAACTTCGCCATCACCAGGTGCTTCTGTAGGCACTTTTATTGCGTCAATTTGGCCCTTTGAGACCGTCGCAATCGCTGTGTGAGAGGACATTGAATCGAAGAGATGGACGACCTTTCATCACAAACATACCTTATATGTCGTTCCATGTCGTTTGTCTGGTGTCATATCTCCACACGTCTAAATTTATCTCCGAGTTATCTGAGTCAGCTTTGATTGTACCTCATACACGTAGACTAAGTATAGTACAACCAAATACGATGGATTTAAATGTTCACAGAGGAAGCGTCGTCGAACAAACGAGATATTTCATCAAAAGGGTATTTGACCTCAATCAAAATCAAAATTTAACCTTCTTTCCGATGCTTTCCTGTTCAGGGATTTTAGTGGGGTAGGAAAAAGTCTCCGCATATCAACTTACTTCACCTCAAGAAGCCAGCCTGCAGAGCCGCTCATATTGTATAACACAACTCCCGCCGTTGCAAATTCCGCAACGCGCCTATCAAAAACGTGAGCGGGTGAGTGCAAGTTATAGACGATGACCTCCTTTAGAGCGGGTAGCAGTTGTCTAGTTAGAGCTTCCACAATATAATCTAAGCAATCCTCGAGAGTGCTTAGGGACGCGAGGCATAGAGTGATACGTGTGAGGTGTGTGTGAAGTCGAGGAGAAGGATTTGGGCGATTGAAAGCGTTATCGGATGTCGCGAACGCAAAATCGGTCATGTTTGGAAAGGCATTTATGATCCCCCAGTATACTAGACCTGGACCATGATATGTTACCCGCTCGACCTGTGCACATGGTAATATGTTCACTGTGGCCAATGCTGCACGGTATGCACCACTGTCACCATCTGCGTCCGGCCATTTGAGCCCAAGTGTTTTGAGCGCAGGTAGGGACCAAGACGAGCGTATGGCTGAACCCTCCGAGATTTCCAATGTGTGGAGGTGCGGCATAATTAAGGGAGCATCTTTCATCTCCTCACCGCCTATGTTTAGAGGCCAGCGACTCCCCGCGACAGAAGATCTGAAATCGTCGATGGACTCTTCATCTGACCAGTCGTCCTCGTAAATATTGTCCACCATATCATATTTATAAGAGCCCCCGCTATTCGGCCACACATAATTGAATCGGCAAATTTCGAGGGAAGGACAATGCCTTAAAAACATCTCAACCCTGTCAAACCCAAGCCGCGTATTCCCTCGAATCTCCAAACGCCTTAGGGTTTTTGAGCAGGTGGATGCAATCGTCTGCAAAAGCATGCGTGGCACTGTAAAGCTGGCTGCGCTATAGTACCGGAGTGGTGCATTTCGGTTAATATTGATAATAAGGGCAGCAAGATTGGGGCACGCAGGTATTATGCCCCACAGCGTAATGGCACCCGAGTCCCATGACTCGCCATCGTAAACGTGTCTACCTTGCGCAAAACGCAGCTCAAGGCGTCGACACCACCGACCTCGAGGAGTTCCACGATCCTGAATCTGAAGGAGGTATGAGAGAAAGCGCACTCTGGAAAACACGCGAATTGTAACGATTTCGTATAGATATTCAATGGCGATCCTGCGAAAGTGTCGGGAAACTAAGGATAGGGCTAGTTTACAATCCATCGATTTGTCGATTTCTGAGGTTACTTTGCTTTCATTTTCAAAAGTTTGGGGTGCGTCGATGGATGTATCGAAGGTAGTCGGTACACTCGTGGCTTCTGCAAAGATTTTACGTTGGATCTCGGCAGGAAGAGTCATAAAATATTCTTTTGGCTTCATTGTTACGTGAGGGTTAGCCCCCTGACCTTGTAAGTAATAATTGAGTCAAGTATTTGAGAGGTCGTAGATAGCTATGGATGAGCGTAGTTGAAGTACAAGCCCGATCGCGAATCGCGATTGATAACTGAGTTTTGTGCAAGTTGTCAAAGGCTTCCGGGCCAAGCATATATATACAACCTCAGTTGGAGCCAACAGTCATGCTCATTTCTAGGCAGCAATGCCTAAACTCAATCTGAAACGCACTCCGGAAGAAGAAGCGGCCAAACAGCTACGAAAGCAAAGAAAGCGGGAAGCCAAAAACAAGAGAAAGAATCATTACCCAGATGATTCCCGCAAACGTCAGCGAACGGAGGAGGCAGATGCACGCAAGTGGTCTTCAAGCGATGATGAATTAGAATACGGTCCACAGCCTGGACCATCTTCACCACGGCCTACCCCTGATCCTGATTCGTGGAGTCCTGACTACGATGCCATTCGCGCTGAGTTAGAGGAGCGGAAATTTCGGGAGAAGATGTTCGAGGCATTTGAAGACGACGAACGCTTAGATTCGTTAGAGGCAAGACTTAATGACTTTTCGCATATCCCTGGAAGATGGAAAACAGAGAGTAGTGGGAAATCCGGAAAAACCCAATTTACTGAAGTGGATGATCTCTTAAATATGGATATACGATACATGGATGACGAAGAATATGCTGAGTGGATTAGAGCAGGAATGTACAGGTTCGCTGCAATGTTGTTTAGAAATTTATCGGGCCATTTTCACTCAATTTCGTCTCAGAAAAACACACGCGGAGGAATATGCAGAACAGCAACGCAAGAAAGCCCTGAAAGAAGCCCGTAAGGCCGAAGAGAAAGCTCGTAGGGCAGAGGCAAAGAGGCTTGAAATAGCTATGGAGGAGGAGCGCACTCGGAAGAAAGAAGAACGTCACAGACGCCAATGGGATTATGCGAGGGAAGAGTATGATATTCGATGGAAAGAACTCCTATCTTCTGAGACGAGAGAGCTTAGGTTTCACGATATACCATGGCCTATCCTCGCCGCCCATCGCCAGAAACCTGATAAGCGAAACAAATCCGTTGCGCCCGAACGTACGGTTTTGCTCGAGCACCTGACGATGGAAGCCATCTCGGAATTTCTCATCTCCTCGCGTTCAGCCCCCGCGCCAGCAGCACCAACCCAGGCAGATACCGAGAAGAAGGAACGGAAAGAAAAGTTGAGGGAAACCTTTTTACGATTCCATCCTGATAAATTTGAAGGTCGTTTCATGAAACGAGTTAGAGAGAGCGAGAGGGAGGCAGTTAGAGAAGCTATTGGTCAAGTTGTGCGCTCTTTAAATAAGCTGATGGAGGCTAAATTGTAATATACCCTTGCGTGGGCCTGGATGTCCATGTCTAATAGTAGTCTTGTACTGAATAACCGATGCTAATGAATATTGTACAAAGTGTATGCAAAAGAGTACAGGAGTCCCAAACCAATCATGGCTAACATTACATAGCAGGCATCATGCAAACATAGTATGATGCTGAGCCTGTTGTTTGCTTTGATGGAGAAGGCCTAAGGAGAATTAAGTTGCTGTTTCCTTTGCTAAGGGTGAGCTTACAAGGACGCTGCGATCGCCCACGCTTCATGTCGAAAAGCCACGACTGCTTCTATGTCCGCGTCCCTATCGGCTCTCCACGCACGCTTCTCAAGCATGTATGCGATATCACTGAAGCCTCGAGCGCATTGGTGGTGAGCGGCGGGATACGCAGACAGTACTTCTCGATGTGTGAAAATCGCTTCGAGATATTCCCCGCTTGTCGTTACAAAGTTGTCTAACTGTCGTCGGATGGTTTGGAGATAAGCGCATCCGTATAGTTCTTCGTTGGTGTGGTGTGAGATTGAGTTTGCGTGATCCGATGCCGCGTCCGACTATAAGGAAGTTAATCACAGGTATGGCGTCTCATAACTGAACGAGGCTCGTACCTGGTAGCTCGGATCTTCCGACATGAGGACGTCGCTGATGTCTATTCTGTTTGGTATTACTTCCACGACGCTTTCTGAGTCCTGGCTCCGGTGAGAGTCAGGATGAAGGCTCGATTTCACTAAGGATGGCATGGGGATCTTACCTTCTGCGGTACATCTAGTCTCATTGAGTGCAGGAGGTCACAGATATCCATTTCAAATGGGATCTGCTGCGTTGCTCGTTGAGATAAAGCAAGTCAGTTGTCTTTTGAGCATACCTGATGACCAACGATTACTGGATGATTTACGTTCATATTTTCTAGTGGGACGATTGCCAAGGGAACGAATGTAAAGTGGGTAAGTTGGGATGTAGCCAAGAAGCCCCGAGCTTTGGTATTTGTATTCCTGGACGGCCGTGCTAGGGTGCACAGGCCGGTAGGAGCACCCCATGCCTCGTGGATCATATGAGAGCATGATGATCGCCTCGAGGCCCCGAATTGAAAGGGAGATGGCTCCGATAAGCCCAAACGGGGGTCTCAGGCTTTTGTTACTGGATAATGTTCAGCCTCGTTTGAAGATAGTTGTAACTAGTCGTGACATGCGTCCTAGTGATAGAAGTTTCATCAGTAGTTTCGTTCACGAACAATAAGGCCAGAGTAATTGTGCATGGCTTTGGCATGGTTGCAGGCAGTTGGCAGGCATTCCAGCTTCCTCCAGGTTGCCTCGTTCCTCGATCATTCAATCGACTTGTCGGCCCGGGCGCCACTGGGCGCCACCGCCATCACGTGTATACTTATTTATGTTCTACCATCACCAGCGGTTTTTTTCAGAACTTGGACGAACGATATGGGCTATCTGGAATGGTGTATTGGAGTGGACATCGAACTTAAAAACCACAATTCATAGTACAGCCTACGATCGAATTCCGTAGTTCCCGGTCCTACCAAGATACAGCTCCCAGACCAAGACTCCCACAGCCCGCCCGCCACCTAGGACGCGTCGACTATACAAGCCATCATCTATCGAGGCGGGAAATAAAATACCTTGACCTTCCGGTGCATGCAGCATAGAAGCAACAGCTATTACTCGGGGATGAACGCGTATACTCACGCATCAGCCATATCATCGCGCGTGTATGCCCGGTTACCTACCGTGCTCATTCAATATATGGAATTTGGGGGTGGATGGACATGACAGTTTTTCCTTGTTCTACAATTCGATTCCTGGCCGTGTTCCGGGAACACCTCTTTATCCCTGCGCCAAGTAAGGCTCGCACATTACCAATGGCAAAAATGCATGTTTGGGTTTATCAATGTTTCCGCCGTAGGGTCTAGAGTTACGTCCTATCTCGCCGGTTCTCTCAAGCTTGCTTCTACAAATCTTCCGGCCCTCTTGACAAGTCTGGGAAGCCGTATCATCTGCGTTGTATACTTGTAAGCTTGGCAGGTTCCCGTGTTTGATCAGCGATACAGTCAGTCTATACCCACTCCACATACAACTGGACACACCAAGAGGAAACGCATTCTTCATCCAACACCAGTCTCCAAGCCGAAGATTGTTTTCCCATCGACATACACTCCACATTTCAATTCCACATGTTCGCCTCCCAGTAAAGTTCGGACAATCCTGGGCGTTTTTCTGATCTTCCCGATTTTCCAATACCCGGGTGCCCCGTTCGCCAACCTGGTTAAACATACACCCAGTCTCCTGCGAAGTTTCAGATCATATGGCTGTGGCATCGTATTACAACTTGGATTTTGCCATTGGACCACGATAATAAGAAAAGCGCCAGCGCCAACGTCTCGTGAAGTGCGGGCTTCGTGTTTCAGGCCCACGGAAACTGTATTAGATGTTAAGTAATATACCATCATGTACTGGACTCGGAGGTTGACTTCAAGCCACCCTCCTCGGAGTACATTATCCAGATCGAATGTATAGACCCTAATTAAATAATTCGAACGGTTCCCAGACTGGAACAACCTGGCCCTTTTGGTCAATTTCAATCCACCGCTTCCCTTTCTCATCAAGGTATCCCATGTCATCGACTTCACCGAAGGACTTTCTCCACCCAAGACCAATAGCAGATAGTTTGCATACATTCGAGCTACATCGCAAGTTAAACTCAGGCTGTATCGTTCTTGAGGAAGTAGCATACCTGATTGTACACACGGTCGCCACCGGGGTTACGTCTGCTTTCCATGCCCACAATCCGCTAAGCAGAGCGAAATCAACTATCATTCCTCGTGTCGCACGTATTCGTGTGTCCTCATCTAGATTATCAAAATCTTTCTGGACGTATTCTCCCGGGCTCGCCAATGCTCGGAGTTGTGGATCTTTACTCTGGGATAGAGAAAACGTCTTGTATTCAGATAGATCGGAGAACTCCCGCCGTGCAGATGGGTCATCAGAAGCAACGTAGACGGTGGTACCCTTTTGTTTGCTCGACTTGATTCTCCTCCAGGTGGTAGTCGCCGCTTCGATGAAGTCTCCAACCGGGACATACCCGTTATAGTTATAGGATGCGGGTTTGCGATCGCCCCGCCGGATATGGACAGCGATATAGTTGGGTGAAATTGTCGATAGTTCCGACCGTGCCTCACGAATGAGTGCTGCGACCTTAGCGTTGGGTCGGATTGTTTCTTGTAATGATTCTAATCCCATTATATATATTGGTTTTACGCGATTGAGTTGGTGAGCGTAACTTTTCATAGCCATGAACTCCAAATCCAGATAGATCGATTTATGAGGCTTACGCATTTTCATACTGATTGGAGAACCCATGCCCAAAGTGATATTTAGCAGTCCGAGAGTTGATGACCTGTGAATGAAATATAAGTGAT
>CEMJ01392813.1:0-10853 GCA_900068955.1 Clitocybe nebularis | reverse complement strand
TGCATGTTCTTGCCCCTCACTGTTACGTCAGCACCTCATTCTAGCATGGACTCTGACGATGAAATTCCGTAAGGCCATACAAAGAACACGAGTGCCGTCCTCACCACACCCACAGGAGCCTCATTGAGAGCGGCCCAACCACGGCCACCCGTGTGCCCCTTACCATCATCTGTGGCTTTCTCGGTGCTGGAAAGTCGACACTGCTAAAGTAACGTCCATGCACAATCAGGAAAGCACCCCGCCCCCATCTTACGCTCCCACAGACGGATCCTGACGGAACGCCATGGATATCGCATCGCAGTCATCATGAATGAATTCGGGGATACTGCGGCACGTCCTTTCAATTGGCATCTCTCGGATCGCAGCCATCTAATTTCTCTCTCTGCCAGGATATTGAATGTAAAGCCCCACCCACCCACCCCTGCTGGAAACCTTTCTATTTTTTTTCTCATTTTCTCTCTATAAATAGCTAAAACGGTCAATGTCTCTTCTGCTGATGACCCCACTGCGGAACAATCTGAAGAAATTCTTGAACTAGCCAACGGGTGTCTATGCTGCAGTATCAAGGATTCCGGCGCGGCCGCGATAGAGAAACTGATGCAGCGAAAGGGCGCGTTTGACCATATATTGCTCGAGACTACTGGGCTCGCCGATCCAGGTAAGCGGTATTCCAGACACCCCTTGAACCTGACGGGGGAACCGGGCCATTAGGACCTATCGCATCCATGTTTTGGCAGAACGAAGAGTTTGCTAGTGGACTCGGCCACGACATCTCCCTTGATGGCGTCATCTGTGTCGTTGACGCCGTTTTCGGAACGCAGGTTCGACATTTCATTCTTTTACTGAATACGCCGTCCCTCATGTTCTATAGCAAATGGAAGAGGATCGATCGACGGACACCATCGGAGAAAGCCTTCGGTAAGTACGGGGATCTGAACCTGCATCTTTTCTCGCTTCCCATTACACTCACGTCCACAGGCAAATTGCGGGCTCGGATATCATTCTTCTTAACAAAGTGGATCTCGTCACTCAGCAAGAACTCGCACACACGGAAGGACTAATAGCGCAGGTCAACCCTGTGGCTCCAATCTACAAGACGACAAGAGGGGATGTGGACCTGGGCCTTATAATGGGGATCTCAGCGTATAACTCCCCACCGCAGTTCTCAACAAATCCAACTCTTGGGCACAGTCATGAAAACTGCGATGGTTCGGAGGGCCACGTTCACGAGCATCCAAAGGAGCCGACCCACTATGAATTGAAGGGAATTTCCAGCTTGCAGGTATCGTGTCCTGTTTTAGACCAAGCCCGCTTCGACCGGCTAGATGAGTGGATCCGTACAATCCTGTGGGAAAACCATATACCAGGAGGAAGCGACGAACTACAAGTTCTTCGATGTAAAGGCCTAATCACACTAGAATCCGGTGAGCAATACGTGTTGCAGGGAGTGCGGAATATATACGAGATGGCAAAGGTCGGAGATCAGGTTGACATGGGTATTCCGGAACCAGGCAAAATAGTTCTTATAGGAAAGGGTCTGGACAACGTGGTTAGACAGAGCTTGGAAAATGTCATAGCATAAAAATATTTGGAAGGTCGTGGGAAATAGTTCCGCCAACAAGCACACTGCAAATCTAAACTGCTAAAGCCCTTGAGAACACTTTGGAAAATTCGCAATGCCTCGTGATTCGCGCTCGCCGCCGACCAACCGAAGCAGATACAGAGACGAGGGGGGAAGACGGGGTTCTGAACACGACGGACGCAGCCATGGCGAAAGGCGGGACAACCGCTACGAACGCAGACGACACAACGACGACGACGACGACAGGCGGACGCGTGGGGGCAGCAGTTCAAGACGGGACGACCGGTGGGGATACGGCGAAAAAGACCGAGAGCGCGAACGGCAACGCGACCGGGACAGATACGACACGGGGAGAGACAGAGATCGAGGGTTCGGCAGGGACAGAGGCCTCGACAACAACGCAGGCTCCTCGTCTCGCCGATCAGCGTCCCCCCGCCACCGCTCCTCCCGCCCGCGCTCCGAGCGTCCCCGTTCGTCGGCGTCGGCGTCTCCGCCCCCCGTCGACAAGGCCAAACCGAATTTTGCGCCCTCGGGGCTTCTTGCCGCGGAAACGAATACGGTGAAGGCGGTTGATGGGAACAGTACCGTGCTAAAGTACAACGAACCTCCGGAGGCGCGGAAGCCGGTCTTGGGGTGGAGGCTTTATGTTTTCAAGGGCTCAGAGCAAGTCGGTGAGTTTATGTCCCAGGGTTTGGCTGCTGCTGCCGTGGCCATCGACTCATTGTGCTTCGGACAGAGCTACTTCACATACACCGACAAAGTGCCTACCTAATTGGACGGGATCGGTTGGTGGCAGACATTGCTGTCGACCATCCGTCATGTTCGAAACAACACGCGGTTATACAATGTGCGCACCATCTTTATTCTTGGTTGAGTTTACTCATTTATGATCTAGACCGGCATATACAAGAAAAGGATGAATTCGGTGCCATAAAAGCTTCCACCAAGTACGTGCTGCGGAAAGTCAAACTGACGATATATTAATCTCTTCATTGTAGGCCGTTCATAATAGATCTGGAATCAACCAACGGAACACATGTGAATGACGAAGCGATCCCAGTTTCACGATATTACGAACTAAAAGCCAGTGATGGTACGCTCCCGTCTTCCTCCTCATATCACCGACTAACGCGCCATCCAAGTGATCAAGTTTGGTCAATCCACGAGAGAATATGTTCTCCTTCATGACGAAGCCACCTGATGCTACGTTCTACCCCACTTTTGAAAACAATTACAGATGTTCTGATTTTTAAATTACATCGTGTGTATTTTTGATGCATGCATTCCGACCTTGACATACTCCTGAGGCACCTCGTCAGTTCTTCAGATATTCGATGGTAGCTATCTTTTTTCTTTTTCTTCTTTGACTGTTGAAAGTCAGATGGGAGATGGCCGAGCTCCTCAATGCTCAAATCAAGGTTGCAAGCAGCAAGCCTTCCATCCTTCCACGCCACGAGAGATCATATTCTTGGTGGATATCATTTTCCAGGTTAAATTAACCTGGCGCCTCCAGAAATGATATATTCCTGTTATCACAAAAGTGGTATAGGGGGTTATCAGCCATTATAAATATTATGAAGTGGATCACTATGTTGTAGTGGCGTCGATCGGAACAACCACGCCCATCTCCCCTTGCTGAGTATCTTCTCTCCTGACCTCAAGTTTCAACCCCTCCTTGACCTCTAGGACGACCCTCTTCAATCCATCCTCGCCTTCCACATCCATACACCGTAGCACTCCGTCATCGCCACCAAGTCGTTTTCGAACCGCATCCATGATCAATTTGACGCCCTTCCAGTATTCCCCCAAATCTGTCCAATCCCTGACTTTCGAACCACTGAACCCCTCCTTCAACCGGATTCTCGCTGCACGTTCCCGGGAGAGAGTGTCGAATGATTCTTTCTGATCAAAATATACCAGGGCCCTTTCCCTATACTGCAATCGTTCCTCCTCTCTCTGCTCCTTGGACGGCTTGGCAGGAGCGGCCCCGGCTGCTGCTCTGAGCATCGCCCACTTGACAAACTCAGCGTACATCTTCCTTTCAGGCTTAACCTTGCTTATCCCCTCTCCCTCGTACCTGAACCTCCTCGGGTTGAAGAACTTCGAGGTCCCAGCCCATTCGAACACCTCTTGTTTGGTGCTAAACCCCGCTTTCCAGTCTACCATCGAGAGGCCCATAAAGTCGAGAATTGTATCAAAGTCGTCGCTCAGGTCGACTGGCGCATACGGCGGGTTGGGTAGCTGACGATGGGCCATCAGAATCGATATTTATTTCATTAATCCGGTACAGGCAAACCTTTAAACCTTTGGTACCAAGTGCAAGCCCGGCGTTTCTGGCGATAAGCCCCAATATCATCCCCAAGTCGCCGTAGGCATGGAAAAACATGATTCTCTCCCACTCGGCTCGATCTGTACAGACGTGCACGTCGACCTGGGTCGTGTAAGTCCGAGCGGCATCAAAAAAAGGAATGAATATTGTATCTCGCCTGGTAGAAGATCTCGCCCTCGGCGATCTGGCGTGCCTCTGCCTCATCCTTCGCGTGCCCAAACGAGGCCCACTCGCCCTGCACCACGGGAACTGCAAAGTTGGAGGTCCTGTTCCCGTCCATCGGGTTTAAAAACCGCGCTCCGAGCGCGGCCTGCACGACCGCGTTTTCAACATTCACAGGCGCTGGCGTGTGCTGCTGATCTTCCAGTCCGCTGTTCACCAAAATAGGGCACGCGACGATAAAATCCAGATCGCCGTGATCCAGTTTCTCGGGAGCCTCGATAGGGACGGCGACGAAGGAGTAAAGATTTTGGAGGACTGGGAGGAGACGCGTTTTCACGGCGGCATAAACAGTGGGGCTTAAGCGGGGGAATGACGATGACGGCAAGAACGCTGAGAACGCGCTACCACCCATGATGGGTGATGGGTGATGTGAGATGATTGATTGTATCTGGCCCTTATAAGTAGACCCCGCAACAGCCGGAGTCAGAAACCGTTAGGAACAGCTAGGGAACAACTGGCGAATAGCCGTGGGTCTTTGAGCGATCGATACTCTGAGCACAGCAGTCTCCAAATGGTACTCACCGTTCCCACAATCTTATATACCAAGGTGTTTATCATTTATTGCTTTCAGCAAAATTTTAGTCCAATATCCAATCTCAGGACCCCCAGGAATCTGCTTTAATGGTGTGCTCTACATTATCTCGAGCCATAGTGTTAGGCGTATTTGCCTATCCTGAGCCCCGTACGAGTAACGATGAGAGCAAGAGCTATGAGTATGACATGAAATAGCACCAAATCAGTTAGTCTTACTTTCCCACGGTTACGTTATCAACACTTATTCCAAATTTCTACCTGCTGTCAATTCCTCCGAATCCAAAACTGCTTTCATGTCAAAGTACGCACCGCATAGCCGCTCTACGAACCAGCCACGAGCAACATCCTCTACAATCTGTCAAAAATGTTTAAAAACTGGTTCGTAGGCCACCGACTACCCAATCTCTGACTGTTCCTTACTGTTGGTTCAATAGGACATTTTATCTATGAATGCAAGTCGACACGGCCCTATGTCTCTCGACCGTCTCGTACCCAGCAATTAGAAAACCCTCGAGTGTTGGCAAAACTAAAAGCTGCAAACAAGCCGTCAGTAGAGGTGCCAGAGGAGTTCAAAAACAAGTGCGTTTCATAATTCCTAATCATTATCATGGGGCCTCAGGCTGACGTGTTCTCCCATCTCACGACAGAGCCGGCACCGCAAATAAGATATTAGAAGCCAACGCGAAGGAAAGGCTAAGAGAAACCAACGCAGAAGAGGAAGGTCCATCACGAAAAAGGCTTCGACGGTATGTTGGCTTGACTTTATCGAAATGTAGATGATTGGTATAATGCATGTTTCTCAGGTCGTCAGCGTCAAGCTCGAGTTCATCAGATTCAGATTCAAGCTCAGAAGATGACTCTGATTCAGGCTCGAGCTCCACCTCGAGCCATCGTTCTGACCGATCACGATCCAGAGAACGCGAACATAAACGTCGTGTCCCAACGAGACGGGACAGTCACTCTAGGTCGTCGTCTCGTGCTTCGGACATATCACGAGACTGAAGGTCCTAATATTGTACCTTTTGATTTTGTACCTTTGTATCATATATTCGCTGCTGGATAAGCTCTATTGTGTTGGAGAGAAATAAAAGAATATTATAATGGTAGCAAGGGTATGTATTGAGTCCAGAGCTAACAAACTTTGGCCGCTGTGGCTGTATTCATAATCAAAGCGACGATGAGACTGCAAGGGGGATGAGGTTAGCTCTAACTTTGGGACACTTGTTGAACATACCCGTATAGCCCCAGAACCTCGGCAAAGATGAGGATGAGGACCATCGCCACAAAAACTTTTGATTCGTGGACGTAAGCACGGACGCACTGTCACTCCAAACTTAACGAGATTTCGTGCCACCGAACCACAGGAGGAACATACCGAGTCACCCACAAATCCAATTGCGTATCCCGCAGCCAACCCGGTGAATCCGCAGGCAAGGCCTGCACCTAGATGCACAAACCCAGCAAACAATGAATAATCCCCGGGTCTCACTTAAAAGGTCAATGTAAGTCAGGACAGCGAACGCGGAGTTTCTGCAGAGGGGGACGAACGTGATCCGGCAATGAGGACAGAGACGACAAGACCATACACCGCAATAATCCCAGACATGACAACTGGGATTAGTGACTATGAAGCAACTCCAGTCTCAACAATCGTAACGTAGGGACGGAAAAGAACACGTACCTTCATGATTAACTCAGGCTTGAACGATCCTAGGCCCGCAATCCCAATTCCTGACTTTGATGTCCCAAATGCTGCCCCCAACGCTAGATAACACGATAGATAAATGACACGTTCCCTGCATAGAAGTGATAGGCAACATACTACTAAATACCATCTGCGAGACCGGAACTATTAGTGTCAGTGGGTCATATCGTGTAACTGCTCCTTCCATACCGCTGAAGCAACACCTGCAAATCCAAAGAAAGGGGCATAAGGGGGACATGTCGACATGTTTTAGGCGCTTCGAAAAGATTGACGAGAGCTGGGAGGATTAGAGAATAAGTTTGAAGTGTATTGTGCAGTTTGAGTTCGCAGTCCAAAAGCGGATATCCCGGGCGGGCTTTCAAGTCGAGATCTGCATACCATAGCTAAACTGTCATATACCACAATTGCAACCTTATATTGGAATACGCCTCAAAAACAACATGGATTCTATAGGTAGGTATCTAGAATGATCTTATAAATCAGTCCTCTTACTGGTGCTCGCCATAATCCTAGTCAGGGCAGAGCTAGGTGCTTCGCCTTCTTCATAATAACTGGACGAATTCGAATTATGCACTACTTAAGGACAATGTCATGTACGTGGGACGAATTCACTCTTCTACATACAGGGCCTTTGTCTAGGCGTTAAACTTAAGCAGAAAATTGATAACAAGTAAACGAGGAACTCACGCTGGCGGGGTGATAGGGCAGAGATAAACATCCTCGTCGAAACTGTCGTTTCCGGGCCGCACTTTGGCCTTCACATGCCCCCAAACTTGCCTTGCTCCCCCAACATTCTTGATATAAAGGTTGAATGTGCCGACGGCGACTGAGGCATCGAAAGAAATGGAGGCCCCCTTGCCCTCGTTAATGTCGATTCCTTTGATTGCGCCAAGCGAAGCACAACCTGGGGTCGAGTTCGGAGGGTATACGAAGAGCTCGGCAGTGGTAGGCAAAGGGCCAGTCGGATTATCCGTCAGCTCAATACTCCCAGTAAGCTGTACAAGTAAAAAACGATTTCAGAACCAGGAAACTGGATATGAAGGGGAGCGCTTTACACCAAAGGTTTTATCCCTTCCAAACAAGAAGATAAACTAAGAGGCTTAAGGTCGGAGACGCGAATTACGGACTGTCGCAGGGAAGGATTCGTCCTTAGCAAGGTAGATTTTCGCCCACGCGTCCAAGTCTAACTCATCCAGGAGGGATCAGACTCTGTTTTATGTGGTGCACATTATCAACGGGAGGTTCACCGTCAATTTGGTACCCTAAGGGGAGTTTTAGACTAATTCTATCATGATAACACATGTACTGACTGAAGGGCATACTGTAGCGGACCGCTCCGGTTGGGTTTGACTTCACAAACGAAATTATCGAGAGTAGGGCAGGTTCTGGGACGAATTCAAGACCTTCAAGTTCATCTACATTTTATCAACACCGAGACCATTGCACAAAACGGTATCAAAATTACTCTTTACATCTGTGCGGCATATGCCCCATAAAGTGGTGTTCCTAGGTATGAGATGTCGTAACATGGTTTGTGAAGTATCGAATCTCTCAAAAGAAATTGGTGAATTCGAAGTCGACGATACAAGGCCGAAGGGGGATTCGGCTCACTATGGCCCTTCCACTCCTCCCCTTTCGGGTACCCTCACCATACAAACGGTCGACCGCCATCGAAGCTCGTGCTCGCTTTGCCTGCATCGACTCTATAAGGTAATTGATAAACCTCAACGCCATCTTTGCGTCATCTGCTACCGTATGTCAATAGTTAAATAGAAGTGCCGTCGATACAATGCTCCAGTGCTCTCAGAGAGAAGGCCTCTTAACATCCGTCTTATTCGATCCCGTTAAACGAAGTTCTTCGTTCCTTTCATCCACAACTTCCCTTGAACGAAACGAATCACGTTACTGAATTTGCACTGCTTCTACTTCTGTTTGCACTTGCAAGTTGCAGACTAAAGAACATCTATCGTGAGTTGAAAGGCTTCTTGTTAACGCCTGGCTAACTTGGGTATGGGCGTCGACAGATATTATGATGGGGTCTTGTGCCAAGGATTTAAATGGAACGCACTGACTCAGTGTTCAGGCCTTGCGTTTTTAGCCCTCCCTCTATCACGATAAATAGGTGCCATATCTGGCGAGCGATGGCGGAAGCAGTAAAAGAAAAACCTCTTGAGTTATACCGGACCTTCTGCCCTGGATCACAAGTATGACGTAGTTGGGAAGAAGGGATGGCAGGCAAATCGTCGTCCTGGAATCCCCCAGTTGATATAAGACCTCGTAAGTCGTCCATGGAGCCTCCATAATTCGTACTCTTTGAAACTGAAATCTTTTGTCACTTTTCGAAACGATGTCCCAATATGGTCAGGGTATTTGCATCTTCCACATAGCTGCTAACCCGACTTATTATGGACTATAGTACGCCAACGGCAACGTATACATGGTATTTACTTGCCTAGACATGGTGCTAATTCGTATCGTGTAGACCTGCGCGAATGGGGAACTAAACACATAGCGGAGTGCGACGCTCTTGCTGCTGGACTACTTCGAAGTCCTTTCTCTACGGTCGTCTTTGGAGACCGCAAGGCGTTGCGTGTGAGTCTCCGGTCGTTACCTGGTCTCAGAGATCCGCTGAACTCCCGACCTGCAGTTTACTGGCTCGCTTCCCTGGGGCCCTAGTGCGCCTCTCCCGTATACATTCTACTTCTACCCACCCAATAAACCAGCTGTCAAGATCGCTGACATCGAGGGCAACCTAAGCGTTAACTCAATCACAACATGCATTAACAAGCTAGATGTACTCACTGGCACGGTGGTGCTTCGCATTGAGGAAGATGCCAACCATCGACGGTTCATCGTGACTGACATTGATTGTGTAACCCCTGATGGCACCAAGTACCAGGGAAAATATTATCTGTTTACACTACCACCGTACGTCCCCCGTCGCAACAACAGTAACTTTTCTTTGGTTAATTCTATCTACTTCCATAGTACACGGAGGCAGAAGTCCCTCAGCGAAGAGTAGGTGTTTTTCATGAAGATACCTTTTGAAACTTATGAATGAACTACAGCGGGGATGTTGAGGAAACAATGGATGATTGTCTACCTATCGGCTTTCTCCCAATCGTCATGTAGATGTCCGTCTGCATTACGGGTTTTCGAGTGTTGCGCATACAAATGCCGGGGAATGGGTGATGGTCCGAATAAGATAAAACAAACAGCCTGTACGTATGTCTAGATTGACACCAGAATGCAAGTGTCCCGGTTATTCGAATGGGGCTATGAAGATGTCCGCTGTTTATTTGCTAATTATTCTTCCAGGATCAATTTGCATGTACTCACTGCGTCCGAGGCCTATACACATGCAATATTGAAATTCGCGTATCTGATCAGTTGGCGACTGGGCCAGAAATGAAGGGTTGCGCTCGTGGTACTATACAGCATGCACACCACGTGTAATGTTGGCGGTTGGTATGGTTCGGAGTAATCATCCATTGGCAAAGCGAAGAAAAACAGAACAAAAGCAAATATTAAAGAAGATAGATATAAATTACTTCTTCTTTACACTCTTGATTCTTATTTGCTCGTTCCCAATGAATATACCCTGGTGACAATGTCAGATTTGCATGGAAGAGACGAGGACACCAGAACCCACCTTGCCCTTGTAAGGCTCTGGTTTCCTATAGCTCCGAACCTTCGCAGAAAAAAGGCCAAGCTGATGCTTGTCCGTGCACGAGAGAATTATTTTTGTTGCTGAGGGTACCTCCGCTTTGATGTGTGCAGGTATGGGAACGAAGACGGAGTGCGAGTAGCCAAGTTTCATATTAAGGCGTTTCCCGTTACCACCGTCAGCAGTTCCCCGTGGGTCTTCTTCTAAAACTACCCTGTACCCAACACCGACCAAGTAGAGCGGTACTGTGAATCCTTCCGACATGCCTGTAATCGCATTAGATATCAAAGTCCGTGTCGTTCCCCACATTTGCCTTTGCACTTTGATCTCCGCATCCTCCACCACGACCGCCACGACATTTGATTCTGGAAATTCGATTTTCATGTATGGCTGTAAGGGAACAGAGGTGGTTCCAAGAGGTCCGACGATGGATATTGCGGTTGGGGAAGGCGTGACGGTTACATTGGTGGGATATTTTATAGGCTCGCGTCCAATATGAGAGACGTGGGCCCGTGCTCGCGCCGTTGACGAGAAACAGCGCAGAGCCTGGCCTATTTGTGTCCGAACGATCATGGTGTGAGGAGAAATTGTTGATTATGTAACCCGACAGCCGACTGCTGCCATTGTCGGCTAAAATCATATACAGTTGGGAATTATCATGTTTTTAGAAGTCCAAGGTAGAAAATATATCTCGTTATTCTATGACAGACATGTTCCAATTATGTAAAGACACTGTTTTGCGTCCGAATCTTAATCTTATGGACACCTTTCGTTGTGGGGTTAATCCACGCCGCTTCCTTGCTCAAGCTGAAAG
>CEMJ01392811.1:31743-53046 GCA_900068955.1 Clitocybe nebularis | reverse complement strand
TCACCATATGCACTCTTGGTATATTCCTGATGAGGAGCGTTCGTGGATGATAAGGGTAGAGCAAAAATATCTCACGTACCTCATCGAATGTCGTAGTAAAACTATCCCTCGCCTTGACATCTGCGATATACTGACGGTACCGTGCGTATTTTGGGTCTGAATTCAGAACCTCATAGCCCTTGGGGCCAGTTCCTTCCTTGAACATTCCAATATCTTCGCGCAGAGCAACTTCTAGTCTAGCGAGGAAAGGGATGATTGCGGCATCCGCAATGCTGAAGTCACCCACAGCATAGCCAGCTTCTGGGAGGAGGTTTTGGATGGCCTCGATGGCGTTTAGAATTTTCTCTATGGGCTCTCCGCGCAGGAGGACGGCGAGGAATGCGGGAACGAATGTTTGTGATACTGCGTCGATAAAGAAACGAGCTTTGGCACGTTCGACCGGGTTTTTTGGAAGTAGATTCCCGGAAAGGTCGGCCACGAATTCCAAGAGAACGAGGGATTCTGCTATTTTTTGTGATTCGGAAGACGGTTGATCGGGTGCCACTTTGGGACCACCGTATGCTATCGCGGGAACCTCAAAGGGACAGGGGCGTCGATACCAAAGACCCAGGACAGAAGATATGGACATACCTTGCTGACTGGATTGACTTGAGGTGCATACCATTCGGGTTTGTTCTTGAGATCTATTTCGTATCGAGCATGATCCAGCTTTGATTCCTTGAGGGCTATCTCCACCTGCAATGGTTCAGCCCTGGAACCGGGCGGGCATAGTTTGATGTTTGCTTACCCTGTGGGCAAACGGGCAGACCTGTACAATTGAGACATATGAGTCAGCAAAAATTACTAAGAGTCTTTCTCTCTGGAATACCTTTGCTGAATAGAGCGTTATTTGTTCTGTCATCTTGCAGCGAGAAAGGTAGAGTGGATTGGAGGCGTTCTGTTGGACCCTCTTATATACCCCTGTGGCGACCGTGGCCAAGCGCATACCATGATCAGTCAGCGATGATTGTGATAAGATATGTCAGCTGGATTCCCTTATATTTACTCGTCTGACGCAACGAGAATAGGAATCCCACAGGGAAGATAGGCACGTCGGCGGTTCCCCATGATCATGGTACTAGATTGAGAAGTTGTCATGATGATATCAGTGTCATCCACTGGTCGCTTATCAAATACCCATACGGTGCGCATCGTCTCAAAATGCAGATGGTGAGCACAGGAAAATTTGAATTACAGAAAAATACAGAAAGTATATTACCAACATGGTTGAAATCAAGGGGGTGGGTAAGATGAGTAAGGCTACCAAGCTCCACTGATACCCATCCAATCACGAAGCACCGTGGTTCGTTCCGTTCCAATTTCACGTGTCACCTCGGTTTGACGACTGATAGGCAGTGCTTCGTAGTGGGCTAGAAGGTTACCGTCTAAGATTCCTTTGGATAGTGGTTTTGAAACAAAGTCATTCCGAACAATGCTGATGATCCAATTAAATTAGATGATATATTTTCCGCGGATCGCCAAAGGGCTCACCGGAATGCCTTGGGATTTAGTCCAGCGACGTGTTGTATATTGCGTGTCAGTTGGCCTTGCAGGAGCTGTAGTCTCTTGAAGGCATGTTCTTCGACAGCAGTCAGGGAGGATAGTGACCCATCAGTCGAGCCTTTGTTTACAATGAATATGGAAAGATGCAAATGAACAAGTCGTCGTACTGACCACACATGAGTTTTGATTGAGGTATTAAAGGATCCTCTTTCGTCCTCCTTGCAATAAGTGCTGACGTCCTGTATTCACATTGTCCGTGGAATTCCGTGCGCAACAACAGCTGTCGTCCGTCTCTAGAATCAGGATCTATACGGGAGGTATAAATGAGATGAAGCTCTGATGGCATGAATGGGACATACTGTGTGGATTGTACTCATACACTCTTATAACACCTTCTTCATCACCAGTCACAATTGACATCTCCCCATCCGCAAAAAAGAAATCAGCGTTAGTAACGCAGACTCGATTGATATCTTTCGCGAGCAAGGCCAATTTATAGGGATCCTCCTGTGGCCCACGAGTATAATAAGTATAGTGGACATTCAAATGGCACCGAAATGTACCTGGAACGCGACAAAAATGACGCTTTTTACTGCGTCGCCTACGAGCAGAAGGTTCTTGAGAGTTCGGAGGGATGTGACGTAGACTCCAACATCGAGGAATGCAACCCCCACGAGCCGCTCATCGGAGTCAAATGCACGTACAAAGATCTGAGGTGCGTCGTATCTATCAATAGGTGAAAATGACGACATTTTTCTTAGGTCCGTACCTTCTGTCCCATGGATGACACGAGATAGCCATTAAAGCCACAAATCGCAGTAACGGGGCCTTTTGCTTCATCACGACAGCGCAGCCGTAGTTTGTACCAACGTTTAGGGGAGACGGCCGGATCGGGAACGACTTCAACTATTTCGAAGATGTAGGTCTGGTGTGTTTTCAAAGAAAACGTCGGTTCATTTATCCCTTGAATAGAAATGTTATGGACTCACAGAACCCTTGGCTGCTAGGTCTTCTCCCCGATGTATTGAGGTGCCCACCGCGATGAACTCCTTGGTACCCGTTTCTGTGCTGGAAGTTTCGAGCGCAACACACGACATGTCGTTTATGAATTCATTTGTAGCAAACTCGTAGCTGTGGCTCTCTTGTCAGCTGAGATCAAGTGACGAATATTGGAATGTACGGACCCATCCATAGTCATCCATCCCTCCGGCGAAATTAGCTCTAAGGTGGAGCAGTCGCACAGAGGATCTGACACGTTTGGAGCTGGAGGACGATATCAGCTTAAATTGCATGTTCTGTAAAAAGCTTTCACCAACCATCCGGTTCCCAAATCTTGTTGCCATCCTCGTCATAAGATGCGAACCTAGCTTGGAGCGAGGAAGCAGCAACGATCAAGGAGGTAGTTGGTTCAAATACGATGCTTGAATACGCTCGTCCACGAGGAACCGATCGCGAGGGCAAAGGTCCGTTTAATTGAAAGTCAGGTATCCACTCCAGCAGGCTGGGCCCCTAGGATGCATTGAGGTAAGCTTCAAAGTGATCCCGCGAACGATCAATGTAATGTGACATACCTCTTCAGAGTACACCAAAAAGTCACCCTTTGAATCCCACAAAGAACATGGAGTAAAGGCGTGCACAACAGTATGTCCGGAAGGGTACATCTGTACCCCGCTCTTGTCGCTTGCGAGGATCCAGCTCGGCCGATCACCGGTGAAGAAAACCCCCGAGAAAGTAGTGCCTGTTGCAGGTGTCGTAACAAACGGGATGAACATGCGTAAAACGCGTTTTTGTTCCGCTATGATGCTTTTCTCGTTTTCTTCGGGCCGTTGGATCTCGAAAGCCCTCGACAGGATCTTGACGAACTTGATATTGAGACTTGAGGCACGGATAACCGGTGGCGGATCAGATTGTGAACCGCCGGGAAGCGCCTCATAAATCGTAAGCTGGCCCGACCGCAGGAAAACCTATACGGAAACAAAACGATCAGCGAAACGGCGTAATTGAGCACGCGAAAAACATGCCAGAAGGTGAGGTTGGGGCGATGATTCTCCGATGGGCGCTAACAAGACTTGCTCAACATCCAATTCTTGGGGTTTTCGGGGTGGGTCTTGTGGTAGCGAGGGTGCAGGCGGATCATGTGAATCCGTAAGGACGTTTTGGAGAGTTGCCAACATTGATGTTGAAAACACCAGCGCCAATTTAGGGAGATTCCATACCTGCCCGAGCAGTTAGCGGTGGTGTTTCTGGACTAAATCCGGCCGCACCTCCATGATGCCCTGCGGGCGTATCAAGATTAGCGACTGCCCTCTACTTCCAGCGTTTACGGCCGCCTGGAGGGTCGAGGTAGCCCCATTTAATGTCACTGTTGTCTCAAGATTGTTCTCAAATAGTCCTGTCGTATCAACATAGAAGCAACCAGTCAAGTACCGAGAAGACTGTGATAGATGAGTATCAGTATCTCTGTTAGACGACTAGTAGTTAGTTTACCTTATCACCCATGGGAGACATATCCTTACGCCTGATCTTCCCGCGTTCTGTCTCACCAATGAAAAGACCAATTGAGTCATCTTCTCGCAGGATAAGTACGAACGGGTCGGATATACTGCATGCTCTGATCTTTGGTCTAGGCATATTACCATCCATATCTTTGATAATCTGTCTCTCCGTACCGTCTTTATGGCCACGTTAGTTCCAAGTCGGAAGAACAGCGTTGCTCGAGGTAACTTACCTGGCTCCAGGACGCGAATTGCATTCGTCATAACATGTAATATTGCTGTCCTTTGGAAAAATGGTGCGGCTCCAATCGTGGTACCAGGTATACGCGTTGTGATTGTGACGTCACTTTTTGTTGTCCGTGTGGCGAACTAAGTCATACTTAGACACATAAAACATGAATAGGATCGATAAATACCCGAGAAAGACCTGGGGATGGGTTTGCATCAGTGCTGAGGATGAGAGTGTCATTTTCGGCTTGATATGGATTGACCGCGCGTTCATAGGATATTCCACCGTTTTTGACAGCCTGACGAATAGGTAATGACCACATTCCTCGCGCACCACCTATAGCGTGAAGTTTGCGTTTGGTGTGGATGGGTAGATCACGCTATCATTAGAGATTAGTGAAAGCCCGTAAAAGACTTGTGTCGTTGCGGACCTGGAACAATGTGAATCCGCCTTGTATTCCTGTACCAGTGGCGGTGACAAGTTCCGGAACGGATCGATCCTGGGAAAAGAACAGTCAACAAACCGATTAGGTGGTTATGTAGGGATAGACATACACCATTTCGTGCGAGGGAAAAGGTCATGTCGGCAATAGGGCCATATGCTGGTAGCGAGTCACAGAGTGAAAGTCGAATGACGATTCGAGTTTTCTTTGTGGTCTTTCCGTTGGAAAGTCCAGTGTTAGAGGGTTCAGAAGTCTTAGAATCCCCATAAATATCTGCTCTTCGTGAGGATATTTCCAGAACAGTGAATTATGTTTGCATACCATCGTCGTCGTCATATAACTCCATATCATCGTTCGTATAAACGATAGCCGTGTGAGGAGCAGCCATTTCATGATCTTCGTCTATTTCTTCTTCTACGTGCTCAGCTTTCAACAGCACAGAGGGACCAACAGTGCTTCCGACAAAGAGATGACCATCGGTAATCCTCCTAACGACAGCGGGTATGGCTGTCTGTGCAAGCGCAGAAGACATAGTTAGTTTTGATACCGTCTTTCCATCGATTATAATGTCAACAGGGTAGACAGATCCATCCTTCAGGATAATAAAAATGGTTTTATCATCGACGAAAGATGATCGACAACCTTCGAGTTCGAGATAACGTGTTTGATTTTCTGGTGGGATGGGGGGTAATGGCAAATCGCTGATCCGGGCTGGCCAACCATTGAGAGGAAGGGCTACACGTCGGGATGACTGGTCGACGTAGATAATTGAATTGCTTGTGATGATGACAACACCTCCAAGAGACGTGGAACATGCTAGGAGTGAAATGCAATCGTGAGGAAGCCCCTCTACAGACGTGATGATAGGGTAGTTCTGGGTGACGATATCAAGTGTAAATATTATGAGTTTGACCGTGTCTTTGAACTCCTTGAGGCGCCTGCGAATATCATTCGACGTCGATCATGAGGGTTGTGAGATATCAACTTACCCAGTCCAGGTAGGCTGCGTCTGAAAAAGGATAGCAATCGTGGGATTATTGAATCCTGGTAGGAAAACGAAATCGACAACGTTCCGAATATTTTGGTCCACATACGCCGGGAGGTCCAGAATGAAACTAGGAGAGTATGGCACATCCCTATTTCGTCTTAGCATCGCGGGTTTGAAAATCAATGATCGACATACCTTGCTTGTGTTTGGTCTTGGTCCATCACATCAAGCTCAGCCTGAGTTTGATAGAATGGAAGTATGGCAATAGCATCTCGTGGTAAGGACAACGCGGCGCAACGAGAAAGAGGGTCGACACGAAGCTCGGCACGGAACAAAGGTGAATCTAAGGACATCTGGATATAGCTAGTTTAAGACCGTTTCAAGAGGAATGAAAGCTTCTGTACGTACAAGTTGGGGTGCTCGCTCATAAGTGTGGATCGAAACGGTCACGAGGTCGTGAACCGCAGTGGACCACTCTAGCAATGCGATCTTTCAGGAGGATCGGAATTAGACTTTACAACAGCACCGAAAGGACGATCATGTACCTTAGCATCCTTGAAAGATATCAATAACCTGTCGAGTTTATCTTCTAAAGACGCCATGATCTTCACACCTTCCATCCCTGTCACTATACCATGTACACGGTGTTCCCGGACAAGATACAACCTAGTAACAGTTGGAGGGCTAATAGCAGTTTTTTGACCAACAGACTGGTAGAAATTCGGTCAGCATTGCTCAAAACGTGTTGCACGTCGATCACAACAATAGATTGGTATTGCAGACGGGTACATGCTAATCACCTTGGCTATGTTGACAAACCCTTCACCCTGCTCATCCATTTCCATCTCGCCTTCAACGGCTTCTGTTCCCCTTCTGACCTTCCCTCTTCGTTCACGATCATCGTCGGTCTGGGCAGGGACTGGTGCAGGTTCCTCGCGAACCTCGAAAATGCGTAAAAGGTTTGACCGAGCGACAACCACGTTGCACAAGGCTCGTGCGGCGAACTCATGGCGGGTCGTCGCGTTTGGAGGCGTTCGCAATTCACCAAGAGTGGACGGCGTTAACTTCAAACTTGTAGCAAATTCCACACCGCTTGGGGGGAGTATGTCTTGACGCAAAGCATGCATCCTTTGAGTTATGAGTAGGCGCCTCTAATCCACGATGAAAACTGCCTCCAGATTGTACTTTGTTAATTCCAAGCTTTGCCTCAATGAAAAGAATAAACCAGGATCCAACTTGCAAGTAGTACCAGTGGGTGTTCTTGTCAACAATAATTCATGGAATAAAAATGGCTTACGTAGGCTTACGTACGCATTACCACGTGGCTAACAGAGCTTGGACCAATAACTCGAAGCTGAACACTGATTCGACTCACCCAGACCCATGGTGTTTGTGATATAATCATATTGCTGCGATGAAAACCGGTGTACCAATGTGAACCTCGGTCTCCCAGGTTCTCAGCCCTTGACATCGGCTTTAGTAAGTGGCTCCGAATCTAGTTCACCTACTCCGACACCACGAGCCAACAATCGTTTTTCTCTTGCGACAAGAAACTAACTTATCCATCAACGGCAAGCTTTTTCCGGCCCCACATTTCTCTGTCCTTCACAGGCCAACGATTAGCAGCTTCTTGTTGCTTCATATCTCGCCCTTGGTTCTTGATCCCCGACGTCTTCTTCCACGTACGACTGTCCGATGGCGCAATGGTGCCCATGTTTGTAATCACTGTCTCAGGTCTTCATTACTCCACCTATTGATCAAGGTTCGGGTATAACCTCCAGGGAGACTGGCACGGACCACTCTTGAATACCACTCCATTGCACCATGCCAAAAGCTTAAATCCCCAACTTGCGATGATCTCAGTCAGGCTATTAAGCAGAGGGAATGGTCGCACACATGTGTAGGCGCCTCAACACAAACCTTGGAGTCGGTTGACTTACTGAGTCGTGTTCGGTTGTGATGATCTTTGGAAATTAATTGAAATTCTCGCCAGCCAAAGGTTAGGATGACCACCCTAACACTGAGATGGCAAAAGCTCGATCGTTTGTCGCGCCCTTGCACCTCGGATGAACCGGGATTGTGCTGTGCAACTCACAGGCAAAAAGCCACATGTATCACCTCAAGCCTTACTCGTGTCATGGGCGTGATTTTCGCGTACCAGTACATATACCCCTGTACAAGTGCATCATTCCATAATGCTCTAGTTTCTTCAGCATACAATGTTCTCTTCAATAGGTACTACCGCTCTTCCGAATTCAAGACATAGCCAGGGGTTTGGAAAGGTATATCTCCCAATCGTATATTTTATCGTGATATCAATGACATTTTCAGAATTACGCCGCCCAGCTACCGAAGGGCTTTTCAGTCCGGGTTTTCAAAGGACCCACTCTTTCGTCCTTCCCTCACACGGCCACCGCCAAGTTCGATATCGGATACCATCCTATTCCACCAACTATCCCGCCAGCCGAGCCCCGTATGGCACAGAATTGGTTTTCGAGGACCCAAAATACCTCGAAGTCATATTCACCCCCCAGCGAGTCTAAATCTTCACGTTTACAGACAAACAGTACATCCGCCACCTCTAATCGGGGTTACGACACCAATTCGAGACCCCCAACACAAAGTTATTCTATCTATCCAAATGTTTCTAACGACACCTATATTTATGAACGGTCCCTCTCTTCCAAATCTGATATCTATGATGAAGACGACGCTAATTCCACGGGGACATTCACCCCTAACTCTGTATTTTCTCCAGCGATGTCTACCGACAGCATTACCACTTTAAAGAGCCCTATGGTTCCATCCCAGCCAGTTTCAAACGATCGTGATTCACGATCAACAACCCCCACCGCGACTGCCCCACCGCGAAATTCATTTGGGATGCAAATGCCAGGTTTGTCTCATGCGCAGTCCGCCCCGCGCGGCGTATTTCGGAACGGGAGTGCTCATGTAGATATGTCCTCTCGCACAGACAACTCGTATATCCCCCATGCACCATCCAGCAGGCGTTCGGCTTTACCCGATTCGAGCTCTGATTTGCGTTTCAGGGATGAGGCACCTGTTGTGCAGGGACGGTCAACTACGCCCACTCGACTGTCAAGCGTGTCATCCGGGTCGGACAACAGAGGTGCACCCAGGGCTCCTACACCATATCTAACCCCCGGACAGGCCGGATACTCTAATCAACACTATGCAGCGAGTATAGTATCAGACTCCGATAACGGTGAACTAGACAGAATAGCAAAAATAAATGCAGAGCATAATGCTGCATCGTCCGCATCATACTACTCATCGACACGTAGGAGCTCTGATGACGACCGTACAGAGACTAGTGGCCAGGTCCCATCGTCAAACGGTGTAGACGCCCGGCAAATCTATCCCAATCTCCCCCTTCGTAGTAGCCCAGAGCAGCAACGAGCTCCGATATATATTGGCACCTCGTACACTGCTGAATCAAGTCGAGAGGCACCGTCGTCATCTTTTATGACGACCGAGACAACGAATGCCGCGATGGAACCTCGATCTAACTCGGCTCCATCGTATCGTCTTCCACAACCGCAATTTGGTGACAGGATCCCAGATCATGAGGAGTTTATCCCACCTTTGGCTCATCGAGAGTGGGATGAGAACATGGCGGGTAGACAGGTCCCCCCTCGTCGTCCAACGGAAGATCGGGGACTCCAGATTCCTCGATTCCTCAACGAAGGCCACCAGAGCCGGTATGTTCCTGCCTCTCGCACGATGACCCCACATCCTACGGCAACCGCCACGGCTCCTTCGGACCCCGTGGCTACTGCTCCGTCGGATGTGGATCGCCGACAAGATCGTCCGCTGCCAATACCTCCTCCCCCTTCTCAACAGCTGGGACAGCAGAGAGAGAGAAGGCCATCCATTTCTCAGCCACAGCCGGGTCCCATTACTCAGAGCTCGTCGATATATAATAATGTGCGTAACGAAGTTAACCTTGGTCCTATCGCCAATCAACCAAGTGAGCGCAACATTGGAGCTAAAAAGAGTCCTCTGGGGCAGACCAACCCAGCGTCGTCTTATGTCAGTAGGGAGTCTACTATTCCACGCGAATACCCCGTCGCACCTCCAGTAAACCTCATGGTTCAGGGTTCGTCCACAGGGATTGGATCTCGGGAGGCATCTGTTGGATTTTCCCAGAATATACCTAATTATATGAGTGAACGCGAAGCAGAGGCTTCCGGTCGAATATCTACGACACAACGCCAGAGTCCAACTGTGCCCTATCTTCCCAGGGACGCCGCGTTTCGAGATTTTTCTTCAGCAGGGAGACCTCGAGAATCGGAAGCACTTGCGCCCCAACCTGATCGCACGATCCGCCCTGCTCCACAAGAAGATATTAATCGTACTGCACGGAGGGAACAGCCCAAAGTAGATTCTACGAGATCATATGGACAAGGAGAAGTCCGCCTGAGCCCTGAAACCTCCAACCCTGCTCCGCGTTTCCAATACCAGGTCGTCGAGCAGCAAGCGACTACTCGTCGTATTAGCCCTACTCGGAATCCTGACATACCATCTGAACGTTATAACGAAGGCGGTGTGAGAGACAGGGTTGCTGAGCGCGGCGTCCGCACACAGCCGGACCCTCTCCCAAGCACTTCCAGGCAAATTCCATCATCTAGCGTGCCACAAGAGCGTCTTCGGTTAGACGAATCTCTTGCAGATCCTTCAAGATCCACGCTCAGTTATACCGGGAGCTCCAAGCCAGTGCCTGGGACTTCTGGACATAATCTCGGACGAAGCGAACAGCGAAGGGCCTCCTTTTCTGTGGTCCAGCGTGAAGATAATATTCGCGATGCTTCGATCGCACCAACCTCGAATGTAGCTGGTATTAGCAGTAGACAAGTCGAAAATATATCGTTCCCTCCAGCAGCTTTGCCTGAAGAACGACGTGCAACTTTGAACTCGTCGACTGACGCTCAGCAAGCCTCGCGCTCCCGCACTCCGTTTAACGAACGTAGGTCTATACCAGAGCCTCATAGACGGCGCTCGGATGGAGATCGATCTATCAGCAGTGAGACAATGCCCCCACGTAATACGGTGTCATATCCGTCCTCCGACGAAGATATCACTAATAATAGGGCATCCCAACCCACACCGTTACCCGTGGAACCCCAGAGGCGCTTCTCGGACGGCGACCAAGTTAATCTCCCCAACATTCCGGGAAGGGCCGCAATTGCACTCTCCCGAAGCGTTCGGTGGAACGAAAACCTTGTCTGCCCGTCACCCATTTTCCCCAGTCAGCGAAGAAGGGGGTGGTTCAACCGCCGAGGGTAAATATCACTTGATCTCTGTTTTCACATGATTAACGTGACTACTTCATGTTAGGGATCAGCTGTGGACAAACACCGGAGCATATAGACCCCTCCCACCAGGCCAAGAATACCCGCCTGACTTGGATGGCTACCCCGAACACGGGGAAGGTTGGATGAATGAAGAGGGCGTACGTATAGATTTGCAGCATCGTCTTATTCCGAAGCTTCCTCTCCGATCTGCTCTGAAGCAGAATCGTCCAACTTGAACGCAATTTTAACGCTTTCTTCTGTTGTATGCTCCTTGAAGGACTTATTTTCTTTGGCGATAGTTCGTTTTATCTTTATTGTGAAACTTTTTGTTCGGCCCATCATATTTATTTTAGGCGTGCTGGGTTGCAGGACTTCCTAGAGCATACATATTAATCAGACAATACCAAAACCTCCGTGTCGTTCTCTTTAATGATCTTCTGGACAAATCCATCGGTTCCCACCCCCCTACGTTTCTTCGGAGGCGGTGCTACGCTTCTCATGGTGGGCAACCAATCATCAATATTATCGTCCTCGCCTTCGCTATCGCTGACATCTATCTCGCGTGGCCGCCTTTCATGGACTTGCACTTCTTCGTCTTCGTCAGGGACTATCACGATTTCATCTCCCTCGTTCTCAAAGTCCGAAATATCCCGTTTCCGCTTTCCTGCTTGACTTCGTGGCCTCCCATCAGTGGGTCTATCTTTACTCAATTTTGGCCTGCCAATTTTCGTCTTCGTTCGTTTCTGGAACACGCACTCTACTTTCAGTCCTATCATGTTTTGAAGGCTTTCCCGTGTGTTGTGTTTCGTGAGGCGATGAGACAATGGGCCTAAGGTCATGTATACAGTCGTCGTATATGCGGTCGATTGGTACCTCTCCTTAAGGTATTGTTGTAGTAGCATATCCACTAAAAGATGTTCAATTTCCTAAGCCCAGGTGCGGTAAGATATGGCGATATGGGCAAGGAAGTATTTCAAAAAAGAGCATACATCTTTTGTGAGGTCAACAACGCCGCCAGCTACTTCGTCAAGGTCCAACTCCACTTTCTCTTTTGTTTTGCTACCGCCTTTCCGGCCACGTCCTCTTTGTGCCACCTCATACACTCCTCCCCCAGCGCCCTTTGCTAGGCCAGCCAGCATGTTCAGGGTTAAACTGCCGCCACCGCGTTCCACTGCCGCAACAATTTTCAGTAGTTGCCATACCTGATGTGTCACGCCCTTTCTGCCAATCTCCTCGGGCGGCCTGATACAATTGTCGCAGTGTCCACATTTCGTGAGAGCATCTGAGTCTTCTGTTGTCCAGGAGGACATAGAAAGCTCGGAAGAATGCGAGAAGTACCTGCGTAGTCAGTGTAAGCCGTTTTGCACCTACCCGTGTGGTTCCGATCCCCTTACTTTGCGAACTGCGTTTTTCGACATTCCTCATAGTTCTGCGCGAATCTAAGTATTGCATGAACTTCATTTTTTGCCGCAGTAGTCAGCTCTTGTAACGCAGCAAGTGTATATGAGGTCGCACGTTTTGACTGTCCTTCTTTCTCAGACGAAACCATAGAGCTCAAGGTCGTCCCATCCTGCGGGCGGTAATAAAGCACACAGTCAGAGTCCCTACCATCCCGACCGGCACGCCCTGATTCTTGATAAAACCCTTCTACAGATTTCTGGAGGAGGAAAAGTTAGGCTTGGGTAATATTAAAAGAATCTAGCAGAAAGCTGACCGAAATCTACAGTGTAAAGCTAGTTATTAAACTCTGTGCGGGCATAATGTGCCGTGCGTACCGAGTGATGCAATACGAACCTTACATCCCCTTTGTCAATACCTAAGCCGAATGCTGTTGGGAGATATGAGATCGTATGGACCAGGGAAAGGATAGGGTTCTGCTACCGATAGTGGCACATACGACCTTAATGGTACCAGATCGCCATGCCTTGTGTAGACCTTCTTTATCACGGTCGTGTCGGTCTGCGTGGTACACGCCTGTCTTAATTTTTCCGTTGCTGAGTTTCTTGACATCATCTGCCACGTTTTCGGCGTCCTTTGAAAGAAGAGTCAAGGAGAGAAGCAAGAACGATTGAGACAACCATCTGAGTACCTTTTTGCTTAAGCAATATATGATTCCGCTATCGTTCGGGTGGTGTTCTAAAATATACTCTGTCATCACTTTCATAACATCACTCTTACTCGAGGGTTTGGGCAATACGCTATAGTGGAGGTTTTTGCGGTATAGTGGGGAAGCAAAATACGTAGTGCCTTCAGTATCAGCATCTGGTGGGGGGATCATGTGGGGGTCGTCTTGTATGAGAGGACTCAAGCTTACTGGTACCATCTACCACGGGTTTGAGACGCAGCGTCTTGATCAAGTCCTCGAGCACCTTTGGTGGACAGGTGGCAGAAAGTGCCATGATCGGAACATGTGGGAAGAGCTGGCGGAGGGTGTGCAACTTCTGGTAATCAGGTCTAACAAAAGAAAACGATGAGAATTTGCAAGAATAAGAGTAATTGTTCTACCTAAAGTCATGGCCCAGCTGCGAAACACAGTGCGCCTCGTCTATAACTATGCGAGCTAATTATACGGTTGGTTGGAGTGGTTACACTATCAAAATGGAAAACTTACCTAGCTGCCCACCTGCCGCCAGTTTCGTGAGCAAGTTAAGGAAAGATTTGCTCTTCGCTATTTTTTCTGGCTGTCAACTGTATCAGCACGTAAATTCCCGTCAAAATTCAGACGGTTGATATTTACAGTGACATAACAGAGCTTGATTTCATCCCATTTGGATGCGCCCTTGTGGGTCGCAAGGCCAAAGAGACGCTGGGTGATATCTCGTGATTCTTCCTTCGATGTCCCGCCCGTGAGTTTTACTGCTTGAACTGAAATAAAAAGAATGCTCAAGGGGAGACATGGTGTGAACTCTACAGAGCTATCTTACCTCCTGCATCAAGGAGGTGCAGTATTTGATCAGTAATAAGAGATATAAGAGGCGATATAACAAGGGTGCATCCAGTTTGCAAGAGAGCTGGAAGTTGATACGTTAAGGACTTGCCACCACCTGCCGACGGAAATTTCAGATAAAAATAAGACTATTACGAAAATAAAGGAAACCTGTCGGCATTACGCAAACAATGTCCCGTCCGTCCATGTTAGCGTTACAAACCCTGGGTGTAAAATTCATGAACATATCGACCGACGGGTGCGAAGGGCGTACCCCTCTTGACATAGACGAAAGCTATCGATCCCATATACTTCCCGCATCTTAGCCTTTAGAGCTGCAGACCACTCGAACACCCCGCTTGCATAGTCGATCCCTTGACCTGCTTTCCCCTTCCCTTTCCCAAGGTGAGACATGCGGGAAGTCTTTAATTCTTCCAAGAGCCTCTTCCGGTTTTCCTGTCGCAAAGCGAGTAATGCTTTCATAGATCTGATTTCCGACTCATATTCCGCAATTTCGGCCTCACACAGCAACAATCTCTCCTTTATCTGCTTCTCACCATGTTTCGGTTCGTATGTTGTTCGGATTTTACTTGGCCCAGCGACCGTTGCACCGTGCTCTGCGCGAGACATCTCAAGGATTGCATCCAACTGTGAATTTAAGGGTGCTTTAGCCTTGAGCCGGCTTGGAAGTTAACAATCACTTACATCGTCTGACGCGGCATGGTCATAATCTCCGAAGTTTGAAAGCATAGCTTTATAGTACTGACGCGTCGTTGTGCGCTCTACAACTCAAAACCGTAAGTTATGGTGTATAGCATCTGCCATCATGTTTGTAGAATGGGAACCAACTCAAAGTTTGTCGCCATGTCACGTGGAATCCGGTCCGGATGGCATTGAAATTTAGAAACCTCCTTTTCATTGAATCACAAACTCGAAATCTATACTCCTTCAGGTTCTAGCACTAGTTCGCACTAAAGAATAAGCCTCAAAACTGTGGGTCAAGGTACGAAACCAAATTTAGCCGATCAGCTACGTCTCTAAAACTACAGAAAAGCTGAACTGACTAATGCCTTTCGGAGAGATAGTTTGTGGCTCGCCTGGCAGTGGAAAGTCAACCTATTGTTATGGAAAACATCAACTATTCACGGCACTCGGTCGTCCCATATCAGTAGTCAACCTCGATCCCGCAAATGACTCTATTCCATATCCCTGCGCCATTGATATATCATCTCTCATAACGCTCCCGGAGGTCATGAATGAGCATGGACTCGGACCAAATGGTGGCATGTTGTACTGTATGGAATATCTTGAGGCAAATTTTGATTGGCTTGAAGAGCGATTGAAAGCGTTAGGGAGGGATGCCTATGTCCTCTTTGATCTTCCTGGGCAGGTCGAGTTGAGTACTAATCACGAGAGCTTGAAGAGGATCGTGGAGAGACTAGTAAAGGTCGGATTTCGGGTATGCACCTATATATTCTCCGTGGTGGCTGCGCTTAACTCAAGCATCAGCTAGCTGCCGTGCACCTCTGTGATGCTCATTATATCACAGACGCGTCGAAATATGTATCTGTGCTCTTATTATCACTGCGGGCGATGCTCCACCTTGAGCTGCCTCACATTAATGTCCTCTCAAAGATCGACTTGATCGCACAATATGGGGATCTGGGTACAAGACGATTTTTGCGAGCCTGACGCTATCCTAACCAATGGTGCATATACTCTCTAGATTTCAATCTTGATTTCTACACTGAGGTTCAAGACTTATCATACCTCGAAAATTCTCTGTCTTCTTCTGTGCCTCCGCGTTTTGCTGCCCTAAATATGGCTATGATATCTCTCATAGAGGACTACAGTCTAGTTGGGTTCGAAACTTTGGCTGTCGAGGTAAGGTTCATGTATTTCTTACTCTGCATTCGAGCTCACAAGGACAGGACAAAAACTCGATGGTAAACCTTACACGAGCCATCGATCGCGCCACCGGTTATGTTTTCGTACCGCCCGTTGGATCGGGAGCCCCTCCAGGAACTATTGACGCAACGACCGCTCCATCTTCTTCACAACCGAATACATATGCGTTGTTCTCGAGTGCTGCTGGAGCGATGAAGGGTACACGGAGTGACATTAGGGATGTGCAAGAACGGTGGCTGGATGCCAGAGATGAATGGGATACGTTCGAAAAAGTACAGTGGAAAAAGGAGGGTGATCTTGTACGGGAGGAGGCGGCGCGTGCCAGTAAAATTAGGGAACGCAAACCCCCGTCGTAACTATATTTGTAACGTCCTGGCATTTCGTTATGGAGTTTACCGCTGATCATTATCTTTTGACAATACACTATAATATATAGGACGTCAACCTCGCTTGGGTTGAGAACGGATCTTAGGAATTGGTGTTTGAAAACCTTTTGTAACGTCCAGATGACTGGTGAAACAACAAAAAACTATCATATTGCAATAACTGGCACCATCCAGGCTCCTCCATTATAACCGCATAATCAATTGTTTAACGCCAGACATCCATAACCCAATATCATCAGTCTGGGATCCTCGTGTTAGAAGATCAACATGGATGGCCAGCGCTGCTGGACGATCGTGGGCTTCCATAGCTAGTAAACCCAAAGCTGTCAGAAACATATGAGACTCTACGAGAGTAATCAAATACCTCGTGTCAAAACCAACAATTGTTCAACTACAGGCTGCGAAAGTGTTTCGCAGTTCAGGGCGTCAAATAGTGGGTTGATCCTTCGTTCCAAGTCATCTACAAGACGCTTTTGCTGGGGCTTGAGGGAGACGCGTGTACATAAGTATATGTAACCTGAAACATGAATGGGGAGGGCGCTCACGGGTGTAGTCTGTCTCATTCGATTGAGTTGTTCAGAGATGACATTGAATGCTGGTCGGGATGATTCTGGGATATGACTTCGATCCCCAGGAGCTAGAGGATTCAATGTCAGGATATCATTCCCGGTTAGGATGTGATCAGTGCATACGGTATTTTGGTGGAGGTGGACCAGTTGGGGCACGTGCTGCTGTTGAACTCACACGAGGGGGACCTGGTTGGCCACCTGGAGGGCCGCCTCCCATTTGTGGCGGTGGCGGCCCAGTAGGTTGAGGGGGGCCAGACCTTTGAGCCCCAGGTGGAGGGGCATACGGACCTGGCTGTTGTTGTTGTTGGGGAGGCTGGGGGGAGGTCGATGGACCGTAAGGACCTGACTGCCCTTGCGGGTGGTGGGGTCCTGGAGCATAACTGCCTTGAGCTGGGGGCTGTCCAGCCTGCAACCCAGTAGGACGGCCATACGGTCCAGGAGGTGGAGGGGTTTGACCAGGAACTCGAGGTGGTGGAGCGGCGTACTGGCCGGGGGTAGGCTGTCTAGGAGGGAGTGGGCCTTGGGGTGGGGACATCATGCGTGAAGGAGGCATAGGCCCACCCGTACGGGAAGAAGGTCTACCTTGGGGAGGATACATACCACCTGTAGGGGGAGGAGGTGCTGTCATGCGGCCCCCTTGAGGAGGGGGAGGCATGTGCTGGGCCTGAACACTCCCAGGCCGTGGAGGTGGGAAATTGGCTACCTGACCAGGACTCGTGTACGGTGCTCCGGGAGAGAAACCTGGGGATGTTGTCTGGTTGGGGAAAGGGCTTGTAATGGCTGCGGGCTTATTCAAATTCAAGTTAGGTTTCGCCGCCATGACGGGAGCGTCATTCCAGCCGCCATTCTCTTGCTTTTTTGGTGGTGGTGGCGGTGGTAGGGAGCCTGGAGTGCCTGTAGTGTTGCGGGGTGGGGGGGGCACCACCGGAACCTGCTGCGGCTGGTGTTGTGCTCTAAGATGAGGAGGTTGTGTCAGAGAAGCCTGTGGGTTATATGGTGTGTTGGATGCAGGTGGAGCGTATTGAGAATGTTGGGCTACAGGAGCATTGTCCACAGGGGCAGGGTTATAAGGGGAAGAGCCCCTACCGTCGAACGGTTGGTAAACGTGTTGTTGTTGTTGTTGACGCGCAGGAGCTGGTACCACAGTTTGACTAGCCACGGGGTAGGTCACATAACCAGGATAAGGGGCTGCGGGTGCTTTCGTCGCCACAGCTGGGGTTACGGTGTGAGGCGCTTGGGCGGCAGGAGCAGAAGTTGCGTTGGTAGCAGTCATGAGACGACTGCGCTCTGCACTGAAGTCAACACCCGTGGCACCCTTGTAATCGCTTGGTGTCAACTTCAGGAATGTGATGGCCTCCTTCAATAGACCTTGGCTTGTCAAAAGTTCCGCATATTCCAGGTACCGGTCATACAAACCCGCAAGCTTGAAAGTTTTTGAGGAACTTTCCGCGAGATCTGAATCGTCGTATTTCGTAGCAGATCGGAAAACGGTGACTTTCTCCACGAAAGATTGCAGCGCATGAGCATGGGCAGAGTATCGAGACCCACTGGCGTGCTTCTCGTCTACAACGAGCGCTTTCTCTTCTTCGGCCAAGTCGTCTATCCATATGTTAACCAAACGCTCCAGACGGGCAGCCGCGAGGTAAGTCAAAGTAGCATTCTTTCTGTACTCGGCGGCACCGTCCTTAATATCAGAGGACTCAGAGGACTCTGCAACTGTAAATTGGAATTCGAGCCGCCTGCCGAGTTGTTCTGCGAGACCTGGGAACTCTTCTTGATTGGCAAACGTGCATAAAACGACAAAGATTTCTTGCCATTCCTGGAGATCCGCGTTCTGGACAATATCGGCCAGGTCGTTGGTGACGATGGATTGGAAGAGGCGTAGGTAGGGCAACGACGTAGTGCGGCGCTCGAAATACGCTTGTTGGGTACGCTGGAGAAGATCAGGCCCACCACGAACCGCAAGCAGGATGGCATCTGCAAACCGATCTGATGAAAGACACAATGAAACCGCCGATTCGAAGTCTCCAAGGACAAGGGCTTTGGTCACGAGCCGGTCTGTATCAGACTCATCCGCTGGGTAAATCTTGAAAGTATTGCTCTTCGTGGTCTCCGAAGTGACAGACGATGGCCCAGAACCAATCGTCGCAGCAACCGACGAATCTACCCCATAGTTGGTATGTGGGACAAGGTTGCTCTGAGATATGGTGCTAAAGAAATCAGCTTCTAACTGCGGTGTCCCGGGGTCGTCATCCCCGAAAAGGCTTGGTACTGTGGTTGTCGATTCGCTATCAGCGAGGTGATTACCGCTGGTAGCGTCAGAGGTGACGCTTGCACTAACTTCTGATGGAGTCTTCTCGTCCCGTTCCCCATCACTACTTTCCTCCTGTCTCTCGGGTTCTGCGAAAGAAACGACGGGCTCGTGTAATTTCCCATCCCCGATATCGTCTTCCGAAATCGATTTCGAAAGTGAATTTTCAGCAGCAGAAACTTTAAGATTTTCTACGGCTTGAGCAACGCGGGCCGCAATCTCCGACTTTGAGAATCCAAGTAACGTGACAAGCTCATCCCGAGAATCAGCCTTGAATAAACTGAGCAAGGCCTTCCATCCTGCCTTCGTCTCGGAAGAGTCCTGACCAGTACGCTCTTCAGCAAACGTCTTCAAGGAATCCGAACCACCTTTAATAGCAGTCTGCAATTTAGCTGCTCGCTCGACGAGGTCCTGTTCAGTAACGACCTTGCGTATGTGAACGACACTACTTTGGTTTTTCCCTTGCGCAGACGGGAGATTAGACACAGTGACAAGCTGGCCACCAAAACCAAATGAATTGCTAGCAGGACGACGGAGCCACTTCGGGGGCTGTTTGAGAGACAATGTACCTCCATGAGAGGATCTGGAGAAGCCGGGGACGTCGAATATGTCTGCTCCATCAGTCGGCGCTGCTGCCTTGGAATCGGCGCTCGGGGTGTCGTTGGTCGATTGGATGGAGTGGATGCCAACCGTTCCATCGAAAAAGGCGGTAGCCAGAAGGTCCGGGTTGCGTGGGCACCAATCGACCTGGAAGGCCCAGTTGTCTGCCGATGGAAGCTGCAAAATAGTTATAAAAAGATAAATATAGAATATAATCATTACGCACTTCGCCAATGATTTCTGACGTTTGAGGATTCCAGCAGAGCGCGCGGTTGTCTTTACCACAAGAAAGTAACAAATCGGCATCTTGTTTACACCACGAGAGAGATAACACGCCCTTTTCATGGCCAGTCAAAATCTGAAAATAGGGCATTAGTTACAGGTTTGGAGCTATTAGGCGTGAGGCTACCTTCTCAGGAGCACGCGCATTGCGCAGATCCCAGACCATGATGATTGGAGACGAATCATCTTCAGAGGCAGTTACAACTCTTGTAGCCTATACAAAATATCAGTTCGTTCGGTAAGCTTGCAAGGCTAAGTAAAGCGCACGTTATCGGGATGCCATGCGATGTCGCTCATTCCTCTGCGACCACCAACAGCAAGACCGCTTCCCGTGCCGCCTTGTCCTGCGAGTGTCCCAGCACCGCCACCGTACGCTAATGCAACTACCTCGCGCTTCCCTCTTAAATCCCAAACAACGGTGTATCCAGTACTGCTAGCACCGGCGAGAACATATCCAACTTGCTGATTCCATGCAACTGATGTAATTTCGTCAAGTTTTGTAGTACGTGCTCCAGGTGTTGGAGTGTAAGGCTTGCTGGGGTCTTTGAGGTCCCAGATGTATACCTAAACATCCATATAAGTAGGGAGTCGAATGCGACACGAGTCTATCATGTACCTCGCCGTTGACCCCGCCAGATGCCAGAAGGTTGGATTGTAGTGGATTGAAATCGAGGCCGCGCACAGGCCCTGTATGCGTGGTGTTTCGGAGAATGAGAGATTCCGAGGAGCTATGAGCAAGAAAAAACAAGCTTAGTTGATGCAATGCAAGTTTCCCTTGCAATCACGTACTCCACACCGGCTAGAATCTTAGCGGGATCCCATAACGCGAGCTCTCCGTTTTCCATTCCCGCAGCGAGCACGCCATGGGAGCGATTGTCGTACGCAGCACTCCATGCGATGCGGTTAAATCTGTAAATTGGGGATTCTAAATAAATATGTATGTGCTCCCTTAGTAAACGTACCTAGAACTATCTTTTACAGAGCCCTTCGGACCATTTTGTCCCTCGCCGCCAAGGTCATACTCATCTCTGTCTAGGAAATTAGGTGCCCAGATTTCGAGTTGACTTTCGTTGCTGAATGATTCATCAAGGGCTCCTGCGACAGTTCCCGTGGCCAGCAGGGGGAGAGACGCTGTCGGCGACCACGCGAATGTCGAAGTTCTATGGATTTCCTTGAGTTTCATTTTCTGAAATTATGTTGGGTCGTAAGTAATAATTCAGCAGAGCCTACCGTGACACGTCGAATTAGCCCAACCGGCCCTAAACAAACGACGCGTGGGACAACGTTGCCACACGTGGCATTTGGAATAC
>CEMJ01392811.1:0-31735 GCA_900068955.1 Clitocybe nebularis | reverse complement strand
TCAGACTCTGTTCCCAGCGTACGACTTAGAACATGAACGTTACTACGAATCCATGAGTAACTAGGGGTACATGTTACTTTGACCTTCTGTTACCCCGTTCGAGGGTGATCCCGCCGCCGCCATACCTATCACCCCCTTCGACCAGAAACATGCTATCCTCCGGGAAGTTATCCCTGGCCATGCTAACCCCCGCCAGGGACACATTGCATTTACAGCTATAAGCTGTGTAAGGATGTAACGCTTCTACATTTATTATTTTGCCCCTAATGCATTACTAATACTAGACATTAGGATACAGCAAATGTGAAATAAGATATAATATCATATAATATATGGGTTCCTTACTGGAGTCTCGACTCATCGAGAATGTGGCTTCGTTCTGCCGCTCTGAAAAATTCCGGGCAAGAGCCCCAACGTGGCCAAGATTATAGCCATGCTCGGTTGGGCGATTTGGAATTCAATAGGGGACATTTTTTAACACCACCCCGCAAGGAATGTGTGGTATCGCTCGACTCTTCAGAAGCCGTGGAAAAGTGCTATCTGATGGACATATCCCCATTGGACGAGGACACAGTAGGTACACCTTGGATCTCCAAGTCTCCATTTGATTCATGGTGGCTTCTACAGCTCATGAGGCTTGAGTGTAATCGGGGCAGAAGATATGGAACCCTTGATACCATGGTCGACTCGAACACGATAGCCTGCAAGTGAACATCAGTCATCTTAAATCCAGTCATCTGACTCCTACACAGTGGTGCCGGAGCTTCGCCATTCGTTTGAGGCGGGGCTCTGGGGTTTACTTCCTGTAGACTCTGACCTGATAGAGACTCTCGTGGATAGGGACTTCACCATAGAGGAACCCCTCGAGGTATGATACGTTCGATTGTTGATTTAATTTTATGATTTTTTCCAGACCGCTTACGAGGACATGGGAATGTTCCAATACACCTTCCTGCCTCTACCTGGAATGGATCAGACTGTTAAATGCATCGGCACAAAAGACTCGTCACCAGGGGTTGAGGAGCATTATTTCCCATATACGACATTGCCGATACTCTCCCTCCATATACAGTCCTTCCCTGGCGATAGCGCATACTGTAGTCGTATCTCGCGGATGCTGTACAAAACGTGGATGACATGGGAAGTCCCACTCAAGTGGCTCCGAGACTCTGGAGCGGATAATTACCCGGCGGGGTCTGGTGTGATAAGTGGTGACACCAAACAGCTACCAGCATTCAAGCGGCGCCCAGGGGCCTTACCGCGGACATCTGGGATGGTGATGATGTCAACCTGTGCCCTTCGGACTCCGTCACTCGCATTCTGGAAAATGATGATGTGATGAGTAATTTCGATGACAACGATGACGACGAGCGCCCAGTTGACGAGACGAATAAAGCGTTCAAGTCGCGGATGCGCTCCTGGGTCGCACAACTTGAGCTGGGACTGGCACCGCCGGACTCGCTACCCTTTCTACATTATGGGTCTGATACGAAAGGAGCCGAATGCATTCTTATGCAGGACGACTTGGACCATGATCAAGGATCACTGACGATGGTTGGCTTGGTGGTGGACTTCGATTCTAAGATGGAGATTGTTGAGGATTCAAAGGCGGGGCGGCGGTCCGATTGTGAGCCTGCCCGAGCCAAGGCGATATCTGATATGTCACTTGATCCCCCTGCATCTGCATGCTCGTGATATATTTCATCACATCCTTTCTCATACTTGTTTCCTTACTTCTGCAGACATTTCCTCAAGCTGTACTTGAACCAGCATCTTACATCCAATGTACCACCTTAATACATGCTACATGAACTTACACCCCAGTCGTTTAATCCTTGCATCTTACCATCAACACCTCTCTCCTTAGTCCCCCCAATTAGTACTAGTGGCATTTTGCCAAAATGCAGTGTAGTTCTTATGGGTTTCTTTGCGATGTCTGGCAGGAATAAATATGACTTGAGCCATGAACCCATGTATTCAACATGCTCCAATATAAGTAACCTAACTTGAGCTAGACATCTCCACATCCGTTTCTTTTATGTTCTGTAGCATTGATCGAGTCAGTGTGTGGTGACAGAGTGAGTAACTAGACTAGGCACCTTCCATTGTTTTGTTCGAGGTCGGTTTATTATTGCCGCCGCCGTATCTATCACTCTTCGGCAGTGGTGTAGTATTCTCCGGCCAGACGCCACCGGCCATGCTAATCTCTGCCACCCACGCGCACCTTGACGACTCCCAGGGGCACCTGTTTGAGATGCCACAATAAACCAGATCGTAAGTATCGTTAAAGGAACAGCTGTTGCAAAATAATGCCCAAGGGTTCCTTTGATGTCAGGATCAGCAGATAGGTCCTGGATGTTCATCCCGAAGACCGCCTGCCCACCATCGCATCAAAACCTAGGTTGACAGGGAAAGGAAGAGAGCGTACTGCTGAAAACGACGCCGGGAGGAATATCATGGTAAGGAGTGAAATTTGCTTCATGGCACGGCTGAGTGTTTTCTAGGTGAGACCTTATGCTGTCGACGATACGGAAATGTAATACTTACCTGTCTTCGATGTTGACGCTGCTGAATAACTAGATTTTCCGCGTGATGATATTAGGACAACCCAGTACTTAAAGCTCAAAAATGGAAAGGTACCAGTTTCATCGCGTTCTTCAGTCGCTCCGCACATATGTTCCGCGTCATCTCCAACCTCTCTACCTCTGATAATAGGTTGTTGCACTCCTTCTCCAACCGTTTCTCCTCTTCCAACCGTTTCTCTTCCTCCCCTAACTGTTTCTCCTTCTCTGGCGAACAGATTCTCCGTGACGGGTTCGGGGTTTCAAGGACAAACTTGATGGACTTGGTAAAATCCCGAAGGAAGGGTTTGTAACTCAAGAAATGAGCGTGAAGTGTGTGTAAAGTGTTTGCATACTGAACGTCACGACCCGTCTTTGTATCAGTTTCCTTGATACATCCGAGAGATTAGCTTTGGGTCTAAAGTGATTCCAACTACTCACCAGATCACCAACATACTTGTAAAGGATTTCTAGCGCCTGGTCCCATGCATAGAGGGCATACCATAGATAGATCAGAAGAGTAAAAGTGGGGTCTTCTGTTTTTTCGAGGATATCGGCCCAGTATACAGAGTGTCCGGCATCCATTATCCGAGAACGCAGGTGCTGGGCAGCCTTGTTACGCGTTCCCTCCGGGTGGAAAGATATTATCGTACTGCCATGAGGCTTCCGGACCATGTGGACCGCGAGGAGTTCCATTTCTAGGCCACCTGAAGATGAGGGTTTCATAAGCTGCTACATGCCTATTGTAGGAAAACGGACCAGTTGGTAGATGTAGTACATTTCCTATTGGATGCTCCGATTTTTCCAATATAGCCGCAGGTGAACCACTGCTCTCATCATGCTGGCGTAGGAAAGGCAACGTTATGGTAATGTCTGAAGGAGGCTCAGGACTTGTACTAAGTGGAACTATGTTTCCTTACGGTCGCCTTTTTCCCCTAGGTTTTCCTCCTGGTACCGTGATGGGATGTGATTCAACGATGAGGAAAAGAAGAAAGGTTCGATTTTGTATCTAATGAAACATGAGCTCAATTGTTGTAACAGATCAGTCGAACGTACTTCGTTCCAATCATCCGCAAAACTGATCCAGAGGGCCTATCGAGGAAGATTGCTCTGACTTTGACATCCTCTGAACGATCAAGACTTTGAATCCTTTGCCATTCTTCCTGCTGCTGCTCTTTGCCTTCTTTGACGACTATTTCGTCTTCTTCTGTGAAGGGTAGCTTCTTTTTGATATCAACGCGATACAACGTGCATTCTTTCAGGATATCCACGGCTTCAGCTATTTTACTCCTTGACACCCGTGCAGAGTCCCAGTTGGGAAACTATGTACACGAAACAAATCAGCGAAGGGGGCTCAAGACAAGTAGTGGTAAACTCACAAGTGATTTGGGATAGTCCTTCCAATTGTCGGGGTCCTTTTGAGTAGCGAGTCCGCTTTCCTGAGGTCTTTTGGTATTGGTTTCGTTGAAATCGGTCCATGGCCATGGTCCTTCAAACAACGGCGTCAGTTTTCAAGTTACAATAGACAGCGCAGGCAACGGAACCTGCTGGTGCTCCATGACGTCGCGAGTGAGGTGGTTCTGGTGGACGTATAGTACGCCTGTTGGAGGACATCTGGACTTGGGGGGTTGAGGACACATGGCCTCGTTGTTGCCTGGTTTATATGTGCCAGCCGGGATCCCACGTCAGTCCATTAAGGTTAACCAGGAGCGCCAGCCAGGCGCCCTACGAAGCGAGTGCGTGGGCGGGTCCAATGGACCACAGCTTTTATGAAGAGTTGAATTGGAGTTGAAGGTCTGTGGCTGTGGCTTCATTGAGCCTGAAGCTCAGCCCGATGATAGTATTTTTGAAGTGCGTGAGATAGCTCAAGTATTGTCTGGGTCATGATCCATGATCCATGATAGTCCATGATGATAGATCTGACAGGCGTCTAGCAACAATGTTGATCACTCACGCGCACGACTCGACTTCGGACAACAGTAAACATACCGGTCTTGATCGGCCCGCATCCCCACCTCCGGACTCGTTCCTCACCGTAGCAATGGCTACTGTATTCGACCTATTGACTCTCCCAAAGACGTCCAAAGGCTTTACTTTGCTACGTTCAAGCATCGTAGATTCAATAGATGATGGGTCGGCATCTCCTCCTCGCAAGACTCGTCGCCTGGACGCCGACTCTGACTCTGCTTCTGCTTCCAGATCCAAACGATCCTCTAACTTGACTGGCCCTATCAAAATAGAGATAACAGGAGAGAAATGTACAGCATTATTAATTGACTTCTCTTGCTGCTAACATATCGCCAGTTCCCAAACCCTCTAACGGAGATGCACCATTCGCGTTAGTCAGAAGAAGCCTTAGTCTTCTTTTGGATCGAGACAATGTCGACCCTCTCCCCTCGACCTACGAAGGCATTTATACAGCTTGTAGGTTTGTTGTGACAGTCTCCAATATGGGTGAAGGGCTGTATGGCACTTTGAAGATGGAGTTAGAACGATCGATCGGCAAACTATCAAAGGACCTTGTAGCGTCAACAGAGGAGGGGATGAACTGGATTTCTGAATTTGTCAAAGTGTGCCATTGGTTTGAAACACAAGTGGTCAGTTGTACGCGGCCCATTTCTGGATGATACTTCTAACTATCCGATAGGCTCTGCTTCAATCTTTGCTAACCTACCTCGATCAAGTCTATGTCATCAGCGACCGTAACGCAATAAGTGTCCACACCCTTGCCTACTCTTTATTTACCGTGCGGATCTTTGAAAACCTCCGCATCGCTACGCGGCTAAGGGACGGCATCTCTGAGTGGGTAACCTGGGAGCGAAAATTTCGGTGGGACAGTTCCGCACATCCTTCTCCGATTGCGACTCACTTTGAACCTAGCCTTGAACATGAACACCGCCAGCAGATCCGCACACTCATTACACAACTTATCACTCACAAGCAGTATTCGGCATTCGAAGAGTACTATGTGAACACCACAGCATCGTTTTACTCTACGGAATCTGCAGAATACGCACAGGCTATGAAAAAGGACCCTCAGGAATTCTTCAAGCATGCCCACCTGCGCATCGAAGAGGAGGATCAACGCTCCAAAGATGCCTTGCCTGTTGGGAGCTGGGCCAGGATCAGAGAAATCACGGAGCAAGCCATATGGTCTGGACGATTAGAGTGGATCGCCTCCGAAAGTTGGTCATTCTATCCTCCACATACCGGATACGTTCCTGACACCAATGTCAGCTATTGGCGTTTATATTGATACCAAGGACATCAAGACCCTGGCTACGATGTACACTCTGTTTTCCAGAGTCGATGGCCTCAAAGTGCTTTGCGCAGCCTTTAGAGCACATGTCCAGGTTTGCCTACCTCTTTGACTATCTGTTCCCTGTTGTGACAATAATTCCAGTCAACAGTCCAAACCATTGTCAAGGATGTTGACATGGACGAGAAAATGGTCCAGCGTCTCCTCGACTTCAAGGCGCTCGCTGACGACGCCATATCTGCCGCCTTTGCGGACGAGAAAATAAACCCCTCCACCAGTGCTTCTGCGAAACTGCCCAATAATGATTTCATCTACGCTCTTAGTGATGCCTTCACCATGGGTTTCAAAGCACGGCGCAATAAACCTGCTGAAATGATCGCAAAATACGTCGATAAAGCGATGAGAAGAGGACAAGGGGCCAGCACCGACGCAGACTTCGAAGCGTTGTTAGACGCTGTTCTGGCGCTATATAGGTTCACAGACGATAAGGACGTATTCCGGACCTTTTACCACCGTGCGCTTGCGAAACGCCTCTTGCTCGAGAAAAGTGCATCAGACGACTTCGAGGCTGCCATGTTGAAGAAGTTGAAAGAAAGTATGTGTCGATTGATTCTCACCAGGTGGAAGTAGCCTGATGCATTTCTGTAGAATACGATCCTGAATTCGGGATGGGAGAGGAAATGTTCAAGGATCTTGCGCTCTCGAAAGAGTCGATGCGTGATTATCATTCCAAGCTCGACAGTCAGAGTGCTGGCCTCAAGTTATCTGTCATGGTGCTCCAACGCAGCGCGTGGCCGTTTACCGTTCAAAATTCCGCTGCAGTCCTGCCCCCAAGTGTACGCCCCGCCACCTTTGCACCCTCTCCCAGACCGCATAGCTGACCCCTTCTTTGTATAATAGATGCAGGCTGAACTACAAGCATATGAGAATTACTACAAACAGAGACATTCCGGGCATACCATCTCCTGGATCCTTGGCTTAGGAAGCGTTACAATGAAAGCAAGGTTCACGGCTGCATCCAAAGAGCTGTCTTTGAGTTTGTACCAAGCAATCGTTCTTTTATTGTTCAACAACTCTGCGGAGTTGGCATACCCCGAAATCTTGGATAAAACTGGGATGGGTTAGCTCTCATTATTCTTTGATTCTCCGTCAACCGGATATCTGATATTTTGATTGCAGCGAAGGATGAACTTGAACGAACGTTGCAAAGCCTTGCGTGTGGCAAAAAAAAGGTAATCAAGAAGTCACCGCCTGGACGAGACATAAACGAAGACGACGTCTTTTACTTCAACAACGACTTCGAAGACCCCAGAGCAAAAGTGCACATCAACTCGATACAAGCAAAAGTTTCGGTTCGTCCCCCACTCGATATATCTACACATGTTTCCTCATTGTTTTGGGGGCCGTTTAGCCGGAAGAGTCTAGACGCACGAACGTCTCGATCGAAGGAGACAGGAAGCATTATTTGGATGCCGCTATCGTGCGGATCATGAAGGCTCGCAAGGAGATGACTTACGAACAGCTCAAGGCCGCGACTATCGAAGCTGTGAAAAGCCACTTCGTCCCTCAGGTGGATGCTATCAAGAAACGCATCGATTCCTTGGTTGAGACTGATTATTTGGAGAGGAGCAAGGTTGATAAAACTAAATTTCTCTACGTTGCCTGAGTGTACATGTTATACGCAAAATAGTCCATGAGATTCATTTCTTCGGTTCACGGCTCCACCACTTCTGGCCGCGTTATAACAACCTCCGCACATGAGTCTAATGCCCTCTTCCACAGCGGATTTCCATTCATCGTCCCACGATTTCCTATAATGATCAGTGCCAGGCGCGCACGTGTCCACATAACGTTTAGTCGCCTCGCATCATCAAGGAAGCCGATGTCCCCATCATCGTTGTGACGCACGGTGGAAAAAATGACTATATCGCTTTCTCGGCCCTGGAAGGAGTCTACTGTTGAACAAGGAACAGAGGAGGGAAGGCGATGTCGCAGCATCGTTATCTGTTTCGTATAAGGGGTCAACACCGTGATCGTCAGGTTTGCCAGATCTGCGTCGTCGACTCCAGGTTCGGTGGACCCTTCTTTCCGTGTAGTCAACATGGGTAAAATGTACTCTACGAGCTCGACCTGGCCTAGGTTGCTTTTAGACATACCCCCCATGTCCTCTTCACTCGCACATGGAATGAAGACGGTGGGAACAACGATCCCATCACGTTGAGGCCAGGGAAAAACGGACGTCGACAGTATTTCAAGGATGCTTGCACTGCTCCTACCGCCCGTCCTCAGCTTATCGTCATAGAATTCGCGCGAAGGAAATGCCATCAGTTCCGCGGGTGAGCGGTATTGCACGTCTAGCATGGTCTTGCGCATCATGTGTGGAGTGTCGGCATGGGTATAAAGCCGTTCTAGGAGGGATATGTCGAAAGCAAGTGCCTTTCCCATCTTCCGCACGGTGGGGCGAAGTTGTACGCTGCGATATCAAGGGTCGTGATCAAAGGGAAAAGTCGTACAGAACGGACACTTACTGATCTCCAACTAATAAAGCTTGTCTTATTCCTTTCACAAGAGGTATCAGAGCACAGGGTTCGGTTATCTGCGAGGCTTCATCGATGATTGCGATATCGAAGTCTACTTTACGCAAAGTCCCAAGGCCGGCGCCTTAAAAGAAATAACCAGAGATCATTCTCCGGCCTGCTATTACTCCAAATTGTACCGACATACCTGCACAAGTTGTAAAAACTAGGACCGCCAACTTTACCCGCTCTTGTGCCTGTTTGGCAAGTCGGTTATTCTCGTTCATGTCTCCCCCTACTCTTGCATCAATGGTGTAATGCTTTAAGGCGTCATTGACTTTTGATTGATCGGTAGCGACCCGAAGTATTTGCTGTTCTGGAAGAAGGTTCTCCACTTTATTCAGTTCTACGAATCGTTCCAGGACATTATCAACGGCTGTGGTTACCAAAACATTTGATCGTCTGCACCGAATGAAGTTGACTTGGCTCTCACCATTATGAGTTGACGCCGTCATCAATATCTTTGGAGGATTGTCTGGGGATCGGTTCAGAATTTCACGAAGGATACCGATCACGACGGTTGTTTTCCCGGTCCCTAGGGTGGGATGAGCAAAACCAGGAAAGGACTTAATTCACATACCGGGCGGTCCCCAAATAAGAGACAAAGGCGCCGTGCAGGATCTTACTGCCGCCTTCTGGCTATCATTGAAACGATCCGACACTGCAACCGATGTCAGGGCTTCTTCAACGTCAACAACATTTGGACCGTCGGATGATTGGTCTACATCTGTATAGTCGCCTGTTATCATCCTGTGGAATCGACAGGCTTCCGGCCCTTCTTGCAAAAGCCGGAGTACGGCATCCATCATTGCCCTTGAAGTGGCTGCAAGCATTGTTGAGTGCATTGGTTAATGGAAGTGAATCGGGGAGACAATTACCAATGCTGCCTGCATTATACAAATTCCAGTCCATGGATTCCATTTCAGGCGGAGGCGGGTGCAACAAATCTATTTTCAATTCTCCTTTTAAGGCTACAACAACAAGTCCATCGAGAAGGGGAGCCTCTGTCCATTTATTCGTGGCCTTGGATGTCGCTTGTAACCTAACATGAGAGTGCAAACGGATGGGAGTCCTCGCATCGACTCGGACCATGGCTCTAATCTGTGTCGGGTGGTTTTCGACGAAAGTAAGCGTAGCTTGGGTGGGGGGCGTCCGCTGCCTGCGGGGCCTGCCTGCATCGTCGCAGGGGCACTCATCAGCAGCCTCTTCAGCACGGTCGAATGCAACGCCCAGTGCAAATTTGCACCCGTATTTCACGGCAGGTGATTCGTCGACCACGGCTAAGCGACAGTCATTCAATACCAGAAGAATTTCTTGAAGGAGAGATTGCGAGCGGACCGAAAGGGCGGTCAACATCAAAAGATCAAAGTATTGATCTACGGGCAAGTTGGCTATCGTTTTTGAAATTCTCTCCAAGACAGCTGGTGTCGATATTCCGACAGAATTAGCAGAGCGGATGAGATTTCGGATGATATCGTGGCTCATTGGTACAAGTTTTTCTGGAAGGGATGAATCTTCCTGTGGTGGGAACATCTTCAACAAAGCAAAGACCAAAGAAGGGAACTTATCCATCCAGTCCTTCACAGTCTCTTCATCCATCGGTTGTTGGCATATAGCGAAGTCAAATATCAAAAACACCTCCTCCTCCGCGTGATACTTGAGAGCGAAGTTCATAATTCGGTCAAGTTCTGGTACTGTCCTAAATGATAAATGAACATGCATTGTGTCTGCTGTGTGCCTTTCGCGCCGAAGTTCAGACAGGCTTGCAGACCCCAGTTGCGGCCAAAGTTCAGTACTCATGTCAGTGGCACGACCTACTAGGCCAGGAGCCGGTGGGGTTTCAGCCGACGATGGGTAAAATGTCGCCTTGAGCCAATGGGGGTTTTCCGGATTTGACCAGTCAACATCCTTCAATTCATTAAAGTGATAGGGGGTTGCTCTGCGCTCAAATCGTTTGACAAATTCTTCTGTTGGCACGCTGTGTGGTTTGTTTATTCACGCTGAGTAAGCCGCCCGGAGAAGATGCTTACTGTTCGAACCACATATCAAAGAGCTGATGAGCGACGCGATCACGGTTAGAAACAACGTGAAGCTCGATTGCTGTGACAGGAGTCTTATTGAGGCGGCCAATTTGCTGTCGACCAAAAAATAAGACCTTAGCCGAAAGCATGGCATTGGTATGACTTACTCGCTGGACCGTGGCGGATATCTTTTGCAGTGCGATACTTGTTGCAATCTCTGCCCCTAAGGCACGGGGAGGGCGATTTATGAAGATAAATGTATCGCTTCTGTTTTTATTGTAAAGCTGGAAGTTCGCGTCACTGCAATGAAGGCGATATCCAGGTGTGCAAGGCCGGTATCCTGACAAAGTAGATCCTGTTCGGGGCATGAACGTACAAACCACCACGTTCTCGTTGACCTCTGGGTCCTCGTCCCAAGGGATTTGACCTCTCATGAAAACCCCAACTGCAAAGCGTTCCTCCGTCTGTTCGATCTATTTAGGTTCAAACTTTAGAAGAAAAGAAAGCTACGTACTTTGATCACCAACAGTTTTCGCGTGTATTCTTGTGTCGCCATGCGTAGATATTCAAAGAAGGTAGTAAGGCCGTTAATTTTGGACGAATACAGACGTTGGATTGAAAAGGGACGGTCCAGGGTCCGCTGATACAGATCTCTCGGGGTTAGAATATCAGAACGAATCAACGAATTCCAGACTTCAGGATAGTCTGTTATTGTTATGTTCAATGTTACGCTGAGAGCATATTTCTCCTGTGCAGAAAGAGCTGACATGTCAAGGTGATTTAGGAATGGTCGGATATCCAAGGAATGTTTCTTTGCAAGGGTATATGCCAAATTGAAGAGTTCATATTCCGATACTGCGCTTTGCTTACTCTGTAGGAGCTGGGTCAGAAGCTCCTGACCCTCTTCAGCAGACGTCGATGTAATTGCCTCTCTGAGAGGCGCTCCTTGAGCACGAAATCGCTCGGTAAATTCTGTAGCTTCCTCCGCGAGGAGGTCTACAATATAGGGTTCAGTTGGCTCTGGGGGGGTTGTTAGTCTGTCTGGAATTTTTACACTAGCCCCATCAACACATTGCGAATGCAAAGCGTTCAATTCTTGACATTCGGGACATAACGCGCCTTTGGGGCTACTACGAACCCATTTGGCGTGAAGACTCGCGATCCTAGCAACGCCCGATCTATTAGATAGAGGGAGTCAATGAAAGATATACACCCGTCAATCCCAACATACCCGCTATAAGATGCAAAATGTTTTGCCAAGTCCTGCCGGTTTATTTCTTTGCTAATATGCTCTCTGTTCCCAGGGTAATCATAGGACTGTAGACTTGGAGATGAGCCCAGCTATTGTGGCCAAGAATGCCGGCTTACCTCGACGACTCGGGTTGGAACGAGGTCGGGATCCCAACAGACAAAGTACTCGTCGCCTTCAGATTTTTCTAAGCTATCTCAATTTAAAGCGAGAATGGCCTTACCATCAAGATCGCCACCGCTGCTCATAGAGGGCGCAGAATGATGCCCAGGGCGGGCAACAGATGCAAAAACAACGCAGTCCACAAGATGGGAGAGTTTGTTGTTCTGAACGGCTCGTAGTTTGAGACAATCGCCTGGGATATACGCAGTGAACATTTACACCAAACCTTTATGGAATGACAAACCAGGATGAAGGCATGGGTTCCTAACCACCATAACGTCTCCATGTATCGGTGTAGATGGCCCCTTGCGAGCCGTAGTGATACGTATATGGACCTCCCCTTCTTTGAGTACCTGAAATGGATCACAAACTCCAAACAGGCGGCGAGAATGGCGGATAAGGATGGACGCTTTTGCCTTCCCGCGGTCGTTGCGAAACTTAGTCGTCTCAGATAACTGAATCCGTCGGACCTTTGCCATTACGTCGGGATCATCTAAACCATCGAGAAGGACTCTCTCGGCCAACGCATATTCGCCGGTTGAAGACAATAGATCCACAGCCTTGACAGGATCTTGTGACGCGTTTTCGACCCAGTCGAAATACGCCCTTTGTTTGGCTAGAAGTTTCTCGTTTGTAATTCCAAGACTCGACAAGAGCACGATAACATCGTTGTTAAGGCGGCCAAAGGAGTACGGCTTAGAGTAGTTCACGACGGAAAAGGTAAGATCTGCAGTGGTCGAGAACTTCTTCATACTTTTTCGAAATTGTACTAGATGCTCTTTTTTCACATCCAAGGCAGGGTGAAGCATGAGCACGCCTTTATACCCAAGGTATCTTGAGAGGGATGAGTTTCATACTCAAATATGATTTCATACAAAAGGAAAACCCACCTGATCTGGAAAACGGTGGGTGTGTACCTAGAACCTCTGAAAATGATCTTTTTGGCTTTGCTTAGTTGCACCGCGAAATGCTTCGAGATGAGTCCACATCCGTCGGAAAATAACTCATCACCAGATTTGATATCCGGGATGTCAGCGATGTATTTTGGATCAAGTTTCCAATCAAGCTGAGCTTCTGAGAACAACAGCCCTATTCGTTTGGCACCTAAGAACGACGTCATTGGATGTGGTTACCAGGGGCCAAGAGGAGGATCACGAACGTTTTGCAATGTTCATGATTTTACCATAATCTCCTAGACTGTATATTATTGTATCCAACTGGACGTCTGATTCGGCCTGTCGCATAAAACATGACCTTCCCCTCTAGAGTTCCACAACCATGAAGACACTGTCAGAGGATAGGGTGGGTGGCCGTACCAGTTGACTATTGCTGTGGTGATAAAAACGGTACTGCACACCATTCAAAAACAACCCTGCCTTCATCAAGCGCGTGATATATTCCGCGGTAGTCCGGAGAGTTGTTTCGGGGAAGCGCAGATCTCCAAAAGAGACCAAGATGAACTTTGATGGGTCATCAGATCTTAGGACGCGATTTTGGGGGAATTGTATGATATCAATGGAAATACCCTGGCCTGTAAACTTAATCAATTTCCCGTAGATAGCATTTCCACGGGTAGGTGTTCGAAGAGCAGCTTGGGGGGCAGTAAATCGCCAGGTATCGTCGTCCTTTGAGGGATTTTGGCGAAGGACATAAGGCATCGTGTGATGGTGGTTGGTATCAATGCTGTAAAGGCGCTCACGTCATGCAGCTTGGTGTGAGTGTGAGAAGAAGGCATGCAGTAAGCTTGCGCTTAAAACCCACCGGCGTCTGTACAAAAAAAAAGCACTCACCTGGACATTTGACTCTCACCTGGGGGATGGGTATCTTGCACAAAGAAAACAAAACCATTTATATTGTCGGCCCATCAGTAAGTGCTGTAAATAATTCTCCAGGATGAACAACCTAATGCAATCAGTCAACAGGAAAGACAACTTTATGTAGAGCTCTGGCAAAAAGGTTGAACTTGAGGGGTCCTGCAGTGGTGACGGAAGTTGCCCGCCAGGTGATGATCACGCGCGGCTACACTCGGGAAAATGTGGGGTCACTTGAAATGCAGCAGGCCATAATGGAGGAACATCTAAAAAGAGAAAAAGAGGGAAAATGTTGTTCTATTCAACTTTGTGACAGATCTGCTGTGGACCCAATCGTTTATGCTGTGTTAACTGCACCTGACGAGCGGGAAGCCCAGCGACGAAAGAGCATTCTCGTCAACTCACCAAATTTCCAGGCTATACTGCCAAAATACCGCGATTCAGTTTTCATTTTGCTGAAACCAGTCGGAGGGTGGCTTGTCGACGATGGAGTTCGGCTTTTAGAGAGTCAAGCAGAAGCGTTCGCTGTGTTTAAATCGATTCTTGGCGAATTAGGAATAAAATTCTTGGAGATGGGTGAAGGCATGAGATTTCTGGAGGAAAGAATGGTCATTGTCATGGGATCAACGAGACTTTGATTTGGATGCTTGTGATATCTATACATGTATGATAGGACACAACACATGGTCCTTATTGAAAAATCAAAGAGTTCAAACTTGTGGCAATATTTTCAAGTGGGGCCCGAACTTCTCGGCTATCACGGCACTAATTGGGGAGCCGCTGCCGACCGTCTTGCACTTTGCAATCAGCTGCCACCACCAAATCATTGCTGCTGCGCGGTCGGACCACCACCTGTATTCAAGTAACCAAGTAATACACGTTCACCATAGTTGCCAGCTCATCTCATAATCTTTCTTTCTTTTTCGTTTCTAGACCTTAAATCCCAATCATGGCGGCGTTCTCATGGTCTGACACTATCCATATCGCCTTCTCCACCTGCTTGCCATGTTTTTCTTCGAACTCAGGGCCATCATCGTCTACAGACTCACTAATACCAGATAATCCTACAGCCCACAACATCAGACGGGCTCGGGCCGATGAGCTCGAAGGCCTTCTTGCAGATGTCCTTGACACCGACACCGAGGCAGAAAGAATGTCGCTACATTCGAACCCAGGCAGACGCAGTAAGCGTAGCAAGCGGAAAAGAAAGAGTGATAGACGCATAACCTTGTTCGGATACGACCTCTTTGGCAAGCCAGTCCCTCCACCCATCCACCTCCCAGAGTCAGATGACGAAGACACACGCCTGTCCGGAGCTCAGACGACCCGTTCATCGTCCCAAACTTTTGACTCAGATGCGGCCCCTCTTGATTCCACCACCATCGCCAACATATCTAATTCCTCCGCACAGTTGCAAGAACGTGCACCGGCTTTGGAGGCAGAGGCAGAGGAGAGGCGGCAGAAACAGGAGAGGAGGGAAAGGAGACGGGAGAGGAAGGAGATGAAGAAAGTCGCTAAGGCGCTGGCCTTGTCTGGCGGTGGAGACGCAGACGAGTTTGAAGGGTTTCAAGGCAGTGGTGGTGGTGGTGATGGAGCCTATCCACGAATCCCATCTCCAATGTATCCTCAGGGTGGCGAGGAGTACGGCCCCTTCGTGAGAGCACACGCTGCTAGGGAAAAAGAGGATGACGACGACGCAGGTGCAGACCTCGATGGGGGGCTATACGCTCGCCGAAATTACAATGGAACTGCGGGATCAGGCTCGGACTCTCGAAGCCGAACATCTGCCTCCCGTTCTGACCAGTACTTCCACCCTCAGTCACATGCACAGCTGGAGCATCGGGCGGACCACAACTCTTTCGCTCCTTCTGGGATCCATACCAGTACTGAGATCCCCCGTAAGAAGAAATCCAAATCGAAAAAATCTCAGCTGTCATCCACGTCCGGGTCCAAGAAGTCCCGGTCGAACACGAGTGCTTCAACGTCACAGTCTCCCTCCCTTCCCTCTCCTGTCTCAGCGTCATTCTCCACCTCCGCATTTGTGGCCGGCGAGGGAAACAGCGTCTACTCCGATCGCGCTCCCGGTGGTGGAGAGTTCCCTAGAGAAGGCTTCGGCGGCGGTGTGTTCCCGAGTCCAGGCTTTGGGGGAGGAGGGTTTCCTAGCCGGGGCTTTGGGGGAGGAGGATTTCCCAGTTCAGGCTTTGCTGCCGGGGACAGGGAAAATGGGAAACGGAGAGATTCGGTCCATGCCATGGGCGGCGCGTTCTTAGCCACCCGTGGCGGCGATATTGACGGGTAATGGCGAGCTGCGCAGAGTTTATTGGTTGTCCCTCATTAGACCCTTCTGGATAACCTACCAGCACCCACACACCTATCCTTGCGCCAGGCGACAAAGGATGCCGATACCATCCATACGGGCCGTTCCTATATTTGCTTCATCTTTATATTGTTTTAGTCTTACAAACCCGGAGGTGTTTTTGAGTTACTTATACCCTGTCTACTCTCACGAACAGCCTCATCGATCACCCGAACGATGTACTCGGTATTGCCGCCCAACCTTCGTTGTACTCCATCTTTACTTCATATAATGTCCGGAATGCACCATACTAGGATACCAGATACTTATTCATTCACACACTGTTGTTTACATCAGGAAAAAAAGATTAGATATGACCATATGATCATGTCTCATTTTTTAGATGACCGATAGCACCGATGAATCTAATCTCTTCTAGCACCCACCTATACCGCAATTCGCTCTATTACCCCACCTGTTCCCGGGTTCTCTTTGATGTTTGATAGACTAAAAGGGCACTTTGATACCACAAGATTTGACCAGATGATATTACAAACAACTCGTCGTAAGCACAAGTACATACAGAGGTCGCAATTAATCATATGGAGACATATGTAATGGGGAAAAAATCAAGATGAACATGGCGGTAGCATAAGACGCGGAATGGTGGTGGTGGAACGGGGATTGGGGTTATTGCGCGTCTGCATGCTGGGTGCATTTAGCACTTGCATTCGCCGGGCTTGCAGGCGCAGCTGTCGGAAGTGATAAAATGAGCGACTTTTATGATTTTGAGGGAAGAGATAAACGTACGTGTCACCGCAGTTGCAGGTGCTGACGCCGCAGTTGGCTTGAGAGACGGGGATGTCCTGCAAGAACAAAGCAGAAGCAAAGGTCAGAACAATGGATAGAGTATATGTGTGAAACGACGAACAGTGAACATTGTAGATAAGTAGTTGTTTGGAGAAAGTTGTTGTAGGATTTATTTGACGATTGAACTGAGGTCCTTGCCTTGAATCCAGAGCTCCTATATACATTCGAGGAGGTTATTTGTACTTGCTTGTTCCGGCGATGCTTTGGGTTATTTTGGAGTGATGACAAAGAAAACGAAATTGATGATGAAATCCGATCATCCACAATATCGCTCAAGTGGGTTTATTGGTCCTCCAGAAAATCGCTCATGTTTGCTTAGTGCCACTACATTACAAACCTGACCTAGTGCTTATGGGGCCAGCTCCAACAGCAATTATTCAACCACTTGAAAAATAATACACGGGACTTGCGAGTCGGACTTTGAAAAACAGAAGCACTCCTGATTAAACCTCAAGTATGGACCTGAAAGTACCTCAATTGACTGAAAAGGAATCGCAGGAATCGACGATATTCGCGGCAATAACAGCGCATGTTCTTCCCTTCTGAGACTTTTGTGCGGCTCCATCAATATCGATTTGAAATGGGGATGGCCATGACTGGGACCAAAAGCTATTCTAACGCCGTTCGCCGAAACTCATCCCCAGACCATGCAGGCCCAGACTAAAAACGTGCTGGCATTTCCCTCGGTACTAAACGTACACCTTCTTCTCAATAGATTCAGCGGGATATCAATTCCAGTTCACAGCCGTGACACCCTTATGCTGGAGTCCTACCGTCGTTCAAATATCTATCTATCTTTGGAACGTCGAAGAATGATTTGACTTGTTGCTAAAGATATCTCGGGCGAAAAGTACGTAAGTATAAATAAACCGACCTCGGACCAAGCTCACATGGTATATCCTAGGGTGGCTTGCGAGTGGTGCTACCTCCCCTTAACTGGAGATATAATTCACAAGCGCTGGCAGGGGATTAGTGCCGCTCACTGAGGTGGGGGCTGCGTTCTGAGCGCCAATGGCATGCAGATCTAGACGATATATGGTAGGCTTTCTAGGATCCGACAAGGGAGGAGATATGATGATGTCCCACACCAGAAATACATTTGTCACGACCTGCCTCCGCAGCGTCAAGCAACTGTTCTCACCAGTGAGTTTATGAGGCTGTTCGGGCAGCAAACCACGATTTTTAATGTTATACGGAGTAAGCTGTGGGGTCAGCCGCCGGATGCTAGTACAAACAGGCATCCCGGTTTGGTCGTACGATCTTGGCAGAACCGATTTATTGGAAACTCGCTGGGAACGCAAACACCCAATGTAGTATCTAATGCTTATTTCAAGCCGTTCACGATCCCATGTTCGAGCTGATCGCGTAAATGATGGTAGATAACGGCGCTTCCCAGGTCACAAAGAATTCGTCATCAACAAATGCTAAGACTTCTGTGTATTTAGGACAATTGACAGCCTGAGATGGACGTATTTTTACTTTTTCAAGGATGAAGTGTGTACCGGTTACACCCTTGTTAGGAAAAAAAATCCGCACTGTCAAGAAATATCGTTGGATATGTGGCGATCTGCCAGTGTGCAGTGGCGTTAAATGATATAACAGTTGTTGCATTTGATCCTTCTCTTTCCCCTCTTCTGTGCCACTGATACAATTTTGATCCTGCACCCCATCACGGTTCATTATCATTTAGTTACCTAAAAATAACTTTTCCAGCCCACCATGTAGTAGCCTGGGTCCGCCGTGCAACTGCTTAGCAGATAGCATATACATTTGGAATGGGATCAAACATACGACAGCACCCGTCTCTGAGTGAATATCGACACGGAAGTCTGTGGAGTTTCAAATTTCGGGTTCCTAGTCAGGAATTCTATTTCGCTAATGGCGGCCGTGCGGGCGGAAAATAATTCAACTTCAGGGAAGCTTCACTTGGGAAGTCTGAGGCGTTTGTGCTGGGGTAGTTGAGTCAAAATCGCCGCAATATGTAGGGATCAGTGACATTTCTCCGTCACCATAGGCGGTAGAACCTTTTGTTTGTGGCAGTTGATAAATTGGTTCTTGGTAGTATACAGCTTTACGCCTAGGATGGGCAATGCCACCATGCAGGTGTGAACACCTCCGGTTGACTTGGGTCGTAACAGTAGCCTTTGCCATGGATGTTTCCGGGATCGCGACTGCAAACACATAGACGGTGGCTCTCATAGTAGTATATTACCACCCGGATCGCCATAGGCGGCTTAGAATACATTCTTGATGGTCTACAGTTTGTTGCTGTGGTTTAGCACGGATCGCTCACTCCGAGGCGTGGTAAGCTACAGCGTCTGCAGGTGGAGAAGTGGCTTGATGCAGATCCGAATACTATTTATTCACTATATGTCTCGTCAGAGGAGTGTTGATCCAGTAAATAGACTGTTGGGGCGGGGCTGGGGCTAGGCCCCTTGGGTTTGGCCTCCCCTTCTGTATTGGCGGGTTCTGATTTGAAAAACTCGTCACCATAGTTGAGCAGGATTTCTGTCCCCGGTTCTAGCCGCTTTGCTATTCACACCAGATAAATGATCGATCGTCGGTGGGCGGCTCTTAGGAAGCCTTGAAGGAGCCACTCACATGCAAAAAGACCAATACGGTGTTCGCCGTTCACTAATCTTACTGTTTGGAGCATCATGAGGAGACGTGATTGTTTGCATAAAAGGATATGAGTTCTTACTACTTGCGTGACAATTGGCGTTCTCGAAACCGTGGTTGATGAATCGTGATTCATTACCTGCTTTACCACTGTCGATGGCCAGGGTGGAGTTAAGCTGAAAAACGTAGGACCGGCCACGGTGTTTAGACACGAAGCTAAAGATAAACAGATTGAGGAATAAGGACGACAGGGACATTACGAGAAGCTTATCCGAACCTACTCTCTGCATATGGTGGTGGGTTCCAAGATGAGTTCTCCCGTGTATTCTATGACGCGTGTACGCATGAAATGATAAGGCGGAGACATGGGAAAGGCGTACCTATGATAAGGTCTTCCTGTTCGGCAGCTTCGGTCAGGAAAAATCCTAACCCCCACTGACTGATGCGGACTTCGGTTTTCTGACATATGTCAGCAAGGGAGGCGTGACGGCGGAAGTTTGCGAGCCTTACCTTCTGTTGTTGACTCTGAAGTGAGACATTTTTGCAACACCCGGCCTCAGGATCTGGAGACCGTATCTTAGATAATTGGTCCCAGTGGTAATTGTGAAGGTTACCTCTTCCGAAAAACCAACATTAACGGATAAGATTTATATTATGAATGTGGAGTGGGCATGCTTACTTTGCATCGCATTTAATACACACAGTAGGATCACACTCGCGGTAGGCGCGATAGCAGGAACACCTTGCCGTTCCACACTGCGTCTTCGAAGGTATACAGTTACAACCTCTCCAACGGCGGAAACCTGTTGGATCGTATCATCAGGCTATCCGGGCGCTTGTAGCATGGAAAAAAGAAAACTCACATTTTTTATCACACCGGCAGCCGTTCTGACAGTGTGCGGCGTTGAGAAAACAGGGGCATTCAGATCGTGAGTCACATGGGCCAGAGTGGCTACAGGGCCAATTGCTATGTATATTTATGTGTCAAATGAAGATGAAACAATGAAAATTGTTGGACTCGCACGGCGTGAATATTTTAGAGTCGTGATCTTCGGAGCTTGTATGTAAGTATCCTTATTTTATCAATGGTGTGATTTCATACCTCGATATCGGAGTGAGCTATATCTGGTGGGACGGCTCCTGTTTGCCTTCTCTTGTGACTTTTGAACAAGAGGGTCGGGGATATGCAGCCGCCGCTGTTTGTATACCTTTTGGGGACGGTGAGTATATATTGTACTGGGGATGGCATGAAGATGTACCTCCTGACACGGTTTGCGGCATATTACGGCGAGGTCGCACGGAGAGATGTCAGGTGAAAAGCGGAGGACAGTTATAAGGGTTTCTGCGTCTTCCTTGTTCCAGAAAGTACCCTACACGACCAATGAGTATGTGTTTACTACATTCATTTTCAGACTCCCAATTGGTATTGAGTTTCCTAGCAAGAAACACTCTGCACCACATGGATTTTCTACGGCATACGCCAACGACTCGCTAAGAACAGCTGGCTGGACAGGTTCTGGGATTGCCATGTCGCCCACTGGTGCGGAAATTAATAGAGCATCTATTGAAAAAACTACGACAACCTTACTGTGAGTAGTACAGTAACCAATAACGCAGTTTAGATTTGTGCAAAAATCGCGAATGAGATTCTGAAGCTTGTCGTTGGGCCCAATATCGTGGTGTATTGGTATGTAGGGGAGCGGGGGATGCTGCAACGAGATGTTTCCCCATTTTGGAAGATCTCTAGTTATGGACGTTAAATAGACATAGCGGATGAGGTTGAATATATCACCGTCGGCGGATGGAACGGAGGACATCTCCTGGCGGGTGAAGAAGTTGAAGGGGTAAGATATTACTTTCATCAATGTCCGCAAAGGATATTTGATATTCATTATATAGTATATAGGCTGTTTCTGCGACAATGACCTCCACTCAACGTTTATATGAGATCTTAGTGTCATGTCGCTTTAAAATGGAACTTACGATCAGGGTTTTGGTTGGGTATTTGCCATTCAAAATACCGATAATCCCCAGTATGTAAGATTTGGTCGAATTCTGGATCATCAGCGAGGGGGATAAATGGCATATATTCGGAATCATCCTCGACATTGATGTTGCGGCTGGTAGGGGTACATATTTCGTAGGGAGAGCAAGGTTTGAAGCGAGGTAAGACCTTTATTGTCGTTGTTGACAAAGTGGATACAGCATCTTCGGTGCTGGTGTATCCACCTTCGGTGCTGTATTCGACTACAGCAAATGTTTCGTTATCCAGCTCAAGACGAGATTCCTGGACTTTAGCAGAGCGATTTTTATTCTGCCTTGTAAAGGACTTTGATCTCGGCTCTGACTTTTGAGGAGTGGCGTGATTTTGAGGGTGAGGGCGAGCTAAAGAGTGTATTGTCCGAAGGCAGTCGTCTTGTTCCCATTTATAAAAGCTAGCCCACGTTTCTTCATAAACGCGTTTGATGATAGCAGCTGTGTCTAAACTTGCGGATTCGGGATTTTCTGCCACTTTATCGGATTCCATCTTGGCGCTTGACTTTGACCTGCGCCGCCAGTCTTTGGACAAGGAAGGTTAAACTTAAGTATTTGTAGTTAAGTAGCGCAGAGGGACTGCAGCTTCAGTTTGAACTTTGGAAATGTCTTGACGTCGGTTCCGAGATTACGTCAGCATGTAGTTTCTTGCTAGAATTTTGCTTGCGAACTCAACCATCCTCTGACATTATGGCAGGGCAGTCTGGAAGACCTGATTTATCTGGGTACAATTATGGGGCCATCTCGTCGCTGGTCCTGACGGCGGACAGGTCCGCATTACCCAGGAGAGACAAGGAACCCGATGGTGCTCCAACTTCACTTGCTGGTCGCATCGACCCGCGCGAGATGGGCTCGCGTGTCGTTCGTCAGGCGCCAAAGGATCTGGAAAAGAAAAGGAAAAAGGCTACAGATCGTCGGGAGACATCGGAGAAACAGACCACAAAACGGAAAGCTGAAGCAACCGGTTTTGGCTATACCGATATCATCGAAGCGACTCAGGATGTAGAAGGCCTTACATATCGTCCTCGCACCGCTGAAACACGTGAGGTTTATGAGCTCATCCTGTCTTCTGTTCACACTGCATTGGGTGACCAGGCGCAGGATATCGTTCGAAGCGCTGCCGACATTGTGTTGGAAATGCTCAAAAACGAAAACATGAAAGATTTTGACAAGAAAAAGGAGATAGAGGGTGTCATTGGAACAGTCACTGGTGAACATTTCTCTCAGCTCATCAACCTGTCGAAGAAGATTACAGACTACAACGCGGAGGACGAGGAAATGGCAGACCCTGACATGGAGCGCAAAGATGCTGAAATTGATGATGAGGTCGGAGTGGCAGTGGTTTTTGATGAAGAAGAACAGGAGGAAGAAGAGGACGAAGGCTTTGAGATTAGAGATGAATCGGATGATGAAGACGAGAATGATGAAGACGCTGCATCGGCAGAGGGTGAACAAGAAGCGGGAGAAGAAGAGATTGTGATTGGGGGTAGTTCGTCGCAAATAAAAAAGGCGAAGGTCGACAAGGACATTGTTTCACCTCACTCTATCGATGGCTTCTGGGTGCAACGACAAATATCGGAAGTATATCCTGATCCTGTGACGGCTGCCGACAAGGCCTCCTCTGTCCTATCGATCCTCGGTTCCGAATCCAGTCTCCGAGACTGCGAAAACCAGCTGATGGAACTGTTTGACTACCAAAGTTTCCATATCACAACTAAATTCCTCAAAAATCGTGACGTGGTCGTTTGGTGTACAAAGCTTATGCGAAGCGACGCTGACGAGAGGGTTAACGTTGAAGTGGCTATGCGAGAGAAGGGTGTAGGTTGGATCCTCCGTGAATTGGCTGGGGACCGGCAGGCAAAAGCCCGCCCAGACGCCATGGATGTGGACGAAAAGCCTGAAGTTCCCAAAACCGCCACTCTTGCCCCGGGTTCTACATTACAGCCAAAACGCACTGTGGATCTAGATAGCATGGCATTCAGCCAAGGCGGACACTTGATGTCAAACAAAAAGTGCAAATTACCAGACGGCTCGTTCAAGCGTGCAAAGAAAGGCTATGAGGAGATTCACGTCCCTGCGCCGAAGCAAAAGCCAGTTGCAGATGGCGAGCTTATTCCCATATCCGACATGCCTGCTTGGGCAAGGGAAGCCTTCACCGTCCCCAAGCTCAATCGTATTCAGTCCAAGCTATACCCCATCGCGTTTGGTACCGATGAACCTATTCTTCTTTGTGCTCCCACCGGAGCTGGCAAAGTACGTATTCTCCTTTCTGTTATTTACTCCTTGTCTAATATGTTGCCTCCAGACCAACGTTGCCATGCTCACCATCCTTAACGAGCTTTCGAAACACCGCGACGACACGACGGGCGCCTTTGACTTGGACTCTTTCAAAATCGTCTACATTGCACCCATGAAAGCGCTTGTCCAAGAGATGGTTGGCAATTTTACAGCACGTTTGAAAGTTTTCGGAGTCAAAGTTGGAGAGCTCACGGGAGACTCTCAAATGACGAAGCAGCAGATTTCAGAAACACAAATCATCGTCACGACGCCCGAGAAATGGGATGTCATCACGCGTAAAAGCACGGACACCAGCTACACGAACCTTGTCCGCCTCATCATCATCGATGAGATCCATCTCCTCCACGATGAACGAGGACCTGTGCTTGAAAGTGTCATTGCTCGTACAATTCGACGAATGGAACAAACATCGGAATACGTCCGCCTGGTCGGTCTTTCTGCAACTTTGCCAAATTATCAGGATGTCGCCACATTTTTGCGAGTGGATGAGTCAAAAGGGTTGTTTTACTTTGACGCTTCGTACAGGCCTTGTGGTCTCCAGCAACAATTTATTGGCGTCACAGAGAAGAAAGCAATCAAGCGATACCAGATCACCAACGAGGTTTGCTATGAGAAGGTGCTCGACCAAGCGGGGAAGAACCAGACACTGGTGTTCGTGCATTCACGGAAGGAAACTGCAAAGACGGCGAAGTTCCTCAGAGATATGGCGGTTGAGAAAGAGACCATCACGCAATTCGTGAAACCTGATGGCGCAGTGCGCGAGATTCTTACGGAAGAAGCGAACAACGTGAAAGACGCTAATCTGAGGGATCTGCTACCGTTTGGGTTCGGTATTCATCATGCTGGAATGACACGAGAGGATCGCGGACTCGTCGAGGAATTGTTTGCAGATGGGTCTGTTCAGGTCTTGGTCTGCACTGCGACGCTCGCATGGGGTGTCAATCTTCCGGCTCACACTGTCATCATCAAAGGGACGCAAATCTATAATCCCGAAAAAGGTCGTTGGGTAGAGTTATCGTCGCAGGACGTCTTACAGATGCTTGGACGCGCTGGCCGGCCTCAATACGATACATACGGAGAGGGAATCATAATAACCAACCACTCCGAACTCCAATATTATTTGAGTTTGCTAAACCAACAGCTACCAATTGAGTCTCAGTTTGTCGCCAAACTTGCCGATAATCTCAACGCCGAGATCGTATTGGGGACTATCAGGAATCGGGACGAGGCAGTCCAGTGGTTGGGGTATACATACCTGTAAGTGACAAATTTTCCCTAAATGTCACTCTTAATTAACAAAATAAATAGGTACGTTCGTATGCTGAAGTCGCCTGGCTTATATGGTGTTGGAGTCGATTATCAAGACGATGATGGGGGCTTGATTCAAAAGAGAGCCGACATCGCTCATTCCGCTGCGGTACTTCTTGAGAAATGTCAGCTACTGAAATACGACCGATCTACAGGACGGTTCCAAAGCACTGAATTGGGGAGGATTGCATCGCACTATTACGTGACATATAGCTCTATGATGACATACAATCAACATCTGCGATCGACGATGTCAACTCTGGAACTCTTTAGGGTGTTTGCGTTGTCGAATGAGTTTAAATTGCTCCCCGTACGTTCTTAGTTGGTCCCTTTCAATGACCAATCTCATTGTTATGAATATCTAGGTTCGCCAAGAGGCAGGTTTATTATGGCCTAATAGTTATAACATGCTGACGATTCATTGTAGGAGAAATTGGAGCTGACAAAACTCCTTGAACGCGTTCCGATACCTGTCAAGGAAAGCGTAGAGGAACCTGCTGCCAAGATTAATGTTCTATTACAGGCTTACATATCTCAGCTAAAGTTAGATGGTATGTCCTTTTATCCTCTCGGATCAGTCACCATTTGAATCTTCATTAGGGTTTGTTCTGGTGGCCGATATGGTTTTCGTGCAGCAGTCCGCAGGGCGGTATGTTAATTTCAATGCTTTGGTATCACTCGAGCACTCCTAATATCATGGAATAGCATTCTTCGTGCAATGTATGAGATCTGCTTGAAGAGAGGCTGGGCCGTACCTGCTAAAGCCGCTCTTGATCTTTGCAAGATGGTCGAAAAACGAATGTGCGTAATACGGGAGCAATACTGAACCGGTGTCTGACTTCCTGGTACAGGTGGGGATCAATGACGCCCCTTCGTCAGTTCAAAGGTGTCCCTCCAGAGGTAGTCAGGAAAGCTGAGGGAAAACAATTTGTACGTTTATTTCATCCCTCGGATTCTAACTCACCTTCTAATCCCTGCATGTTTAGCCTTGGTACCGCTACTTTGACTTGGTCAGCCATGTTTATATTTCAAGTTTCAGTCAACACTAACATTTTTGCAGAGCCCTCCAGAAATCGGTGAATTGATAGGTATCCCCAATGCCGGACGCCTGGTTCACAGACTCGTCCATAATTTCCCCAAACTTCAGTACGTCTATCATCAGGTTGCCACTTGTACTATTTTGACACTGCTATTATAGACTCCAAGCGCAAGTACAACCTATCACCCGCTCGCTTCTCCGCATCGATCTTTCAATCATCCCAGACTTCCGCTGGGATGAAAAGATTCATGGCACTGCAGAAACCTTCATGATCATGGTTGAAGATGTTGATGGCGAAATTATCTTGTTCCATGATTCATTCGTCCTTCGTCAACGCTACGCGGAGGACGAACATAATGTAACACTGACGGTACCCATGTTCGAACCTATTCCGCCAAACTATTATATCTCAATCATCTCGGATCGTTGGCTGCATGCCGAGACCCGCCTTCCCATCTCATTCAAGCATCTCATCCTACCCGAAAAATTCCCGCCCCCTACGCCTCTGCTTGACCTGCAGTCCTTACCTCTCTCAGCACTGCATAACAAGGAGTTTGAAGCCATCTATTCATCAACCATTCAGACTTTCAACAAAATCCAAACCCAAGTTTTCCAGGCACTCTATACATCTGATGAGAACGTCTTTATCGGAGCCCCCACAGGAAGTGGGAAGACGATCTGCGCCGAGTTCGCCCTGTTGCGCTTGTGGAGCAAGAAGGATAGACCTCGGGCCGTTTGCATTGAGCCATACCAAGAAATGGTAGATCAACGGGTGAAAGAGTGGCAAGCCAAATTCGAGAAACTCCAGGGTGGAAAAGAAATCGTTAGTTTAACTGGTGAGACGAGCGCTGATCTCCGCCTGTTGGAGAAAGGAGACGTCATTGTTTGCACGCCTACCCAGGTTGGTCTGAAAATATCCTTGATTCAACACACCACTGATTTTATTCCGTCTTTGCTTAGTGGGACGTCCTGTCTCGTCGATGGCGCCAGCGCAAGAATGTCCAGAATATTGGTCTTCTCATTGCTGACGAAGTGCAGCTTGTTGGTGGTGAGGTGGGACCGACCTACGAAGTTGTGATCTCCCGCACTCGATATGTATCTGCCCAGACAGAAATCAAGACACGTATCGTGGCGTGTGGAGTATCTCTTGCCAATGCGCGTGATTTGGGCGAGTGGATGGGCGCTCCATCCCATGCCATCTTCAATTTTTCACCCAGGTATGTCATTACATCTCTTTGCCATCCCCTTTCTGATTTCCCTCCAGTGCTCGCCCCTTAGATATGGATATTCATTTGCAGTCATTCACCATTCCTCACTTCCCTTCCCTAATGATCGCCATGTCAAAACCGGCATATCTTGCCACCGTCGAGTATTCGCCGAATAAACCCGTTATTATCTTCGTACCATCCCGTCGGCAGTGCCGCCTCACTGTCGATGACCTTCTTGTTCACTGCTCTGCCGATGACAAGCCCGACCGGTTCTTGAATATCGAACTTGAAGACCTACAGCCACATCTTGACCACATACGTGATCCTGGCCTTGTGGAGACTCTCAAACATGGTATAGGTTACTTCCACGAAGCGCTTGACAAACAGGACAAACGGATAGTTCAGCGGCTCTTCGAATCTGGAGCTATTCAGGTGCTTGTGGCTTCAAAGGTACATTCCGCGTCTATTCCTTTACCCACGACAAAACTTACCAGTATTTACCTAGGATACGGCCTGGAGTCTTCCCGTTTCCAGCTATATGGTCATCATTATGGGTGTTCAGTTTTACGAGGGCAAAGAACATCGGTATATTGATTACCCCGTTATGGATGTGCTGCAAATGATGGGCCGCGCTTGCCGACCAACTGAGGATGAGCGTAGTCGCTGCGTGCTCATGTGTCAACAGACCCGCAAGGACTTTTACAAGAAGTTCCTGGCTGAAGGACTTCCAATAGAGTCACATCTCCCTACACATCTCCTCCATGACTACTTCCTAGCCGAGATCGCCGTCAAAACTATTGAAAACAAGCAAGATGCGATGGTGAGTGTATTTTATACCCACGTTTTTGGCAATAATAACCTCGTGCGTATAGGATATTTTGACCTGGACATATTTCTATAGACGCATGACACAAAATCCGAACTACTACAACCTCCACAACGTCAGTCACCAGCACCTCTCCGACCATCTATCCGAGCTGGTAGAAAACACACTCAGCGACCTCGTGAACTCTAAATGTATTGCAATTGGTGAGATATAATTCCCCCGCATGTATCCGCTTCTCATTTTCTGTCTGCAGAGGATGAGATGGACGTCTCTGCTTTGAATCTTGGCATGATTGCGGCCTATTACAATATCTCATGTGCGTGTACCTCCTATTTTCTCTGTTTTCTCTTTATCTGACTTTGTTCTTTATTAAAGACGTTACGGTTGAGGTTTATACTCTGTCCCTAAAAGAGCGCACCAAACTCAAAGGTCTACTTGAAGTCGTATCGTCGTCAGCAGAGTTTGAAACCATTCCGATTCGTCGCCATGAGGATGCCCTACTTCGTCGGATCTATGACCGCGTCCCTGTCAAATTGGATCGTGTTGACTTTGAAGCACCTCACTTCAAGACTTTCCTGCTCCTCCAAGCTCATTTCTCCCGTCTCCAACTGCCACCCGATCTAGCAGCTGACCAGGTTTTGGTCCTCGAGAAAGTCCTCAACCTGCTTTCTGCATGTGTTGACGTCATGTCCTCGAATGCTTGGCTGAACGCACTGGGCGCAATGGACCTGTCACAGATGTGCGTACAAGCGATGTGGGAAACGGATTCTCCCCTCAAGCAAATCCCACACTTTGAACCTGAGGTAAATCGATACACCTTGGTGTCCGATTCCGTGCTAAAGTTGGACATAGATTGTCAAGCGATGCAAGGATGCAGGTGTAGAATCCGTATACGATGTTATGGAGATGGAAGACGACAAACGAAATAATCTCTTGCAAATGAACCCTATACAGATGTGAGTGTTTGTCGATTTGATCATTATCAAACACCATGTTAATGGCGGTCATAGGCGAGATGTCGCTACGTTCGTTAACTCGTACCCAACATTGGACATAACGCATGAACTAGTAAAAGGCGAATACACCGCTGGAGCACCGATCATCCTCCAAGTTTCGCTCACACGAGACGTGGATGAGGATGATCAGGATGGTGACGACCAGACAGTCGTTGCCCCATTCTATCCATCTAAGAAAATGGCAAACTGGTGGCTCGTCGTTGGTGACCCTACAAGTCGCCAACTGTTGGTCATTAAACGAGTGACTGTAAACAAAAACCTTATGGTGAAGCTCGAGTTCACTTTACCCAAGGGTACTCACTCGCTCAAGCTCTACGTCATTTGTGACTCGTACATCGGAGCTGATCATGACATTGGGCTTGATCCTATCGATGTCGCAGAAGGGGAAGATAGCGATAGCGACGAAGATATGGAGAGTGATGAGTAGACGGCCATGGATCCTTCATGTTGTGTAAATCTTTGTTATATTGTATCTCTAGTTTCTTTTTGTAATGATCTATGCTATTGAGAAATCTTGGTGACAATAAATTTGCCAGAGTTGTTGGGCTTCTCAAGTATGGGATTACCTGTGAAAGTTGATCGTTGATCTATGATACTTGCTAATAGTAGGTCTGTTGAATTAACAAGCAGCTCCGATCCTCGCCACACGAAAACGCACTACGCGTCCACGCTCCACGGAAGCGCGGCACTTTTTCGGCCACAAGTATGTACGGCGTATCGACCTTTATTGTTACTCATTATCACGAGCCATTGGGCTCCATGTATCTCTATATCTAAGCTATCCCATTTACTTACAGTTCTCTTCCAGAACCCACCTTTTTGTTCTTACACTTGTAGTTTAGCTCACACATATAAATACAGTCTTGTAACGTAGTACAACGAATAAGGTCCTTATTTTAACGAGGCCGCCAAAGGAAAGAACCGATATCAAAGTAGAATTGATTGTTCATATGTAATAAGCTTCGGAGGGCTGAAAGCAGAGATTTTTTAAAATTTTAATCATACCCAAGACCAACAATCCAAAGTAATGTACATACAAGTTACAAAGTACCTATTCAATCCAAGCGACAATGGCATTTCAAATCAAATTCACCGTTGCGATAGCATACACCTGGAGAGCAGCTCTAATCCCAGCTTCAAACGCACCCTGTATCCAGCCGTGGGTGTAGCTTGCCTGTTCCCCCGCAAAGAACACGGAGTTGCCCCACTCGGTTGAAATCATGTCATCCCAGAAGATTGTCTTCTGCATTGGACCAAAGTATGCGAAAGCACTTCCTCCGGCCATCTCATCTGCTGGCCACACCTGCGCCGTGCTCGCCTCCAGAAGGGCGAGAGAATTAGATTTCGGGAACATCTGGTGGATATTGCGAGCTGCGAGTAGGGTCCTGTTCACGGAACTCATGACACCAAGCAACGTGGCATCCTGTTCGAATGTATAGGCTGCCATGATGACACCCCGTTGCGACCTTTTCGCCTGAAGCGACCCTTCGGTCTTTGGGAACATCGTATAACGAATGGGAAGATCGGTAACGACTCCGCCATCGAAACCTTGGTTATTTTTACGGAAAACTTCCTCCCACCAACGTTTCCTGTATTGCAAAAGGATTTTCGTGACCTCAACATATCTCACGGAACGGATGGCTACCTCCTTGTCAGGGCTGAACGGATGTGATTTGCTAATCATGCGAAGGGAAGGATAAGGAATGGCAATTATGAGCCACTGCCCACCCACGGTCTGGACGCCAGTACCACTATCATAGGTAAGCTTGATTGGTGTAGCACCCTCACTATATTCGATACGAGTAACTCGCGCTCCAAATGTGATGTTGTCGATGAGCGTATGTTTGTCGACATCTCTACCCCTAATAAATCCGTTCGGAATAGCATCCATCCCTTCCTGAAGCTGCAACATTCCAGCTGCCCCTCCTAAGTCGTTTCTAGAAAGAAAAGCATCCTTCCACGACTCGATGAACCCGTTTTCGAATACAACGTGGGCATTTCCTACATCGTACAGGTTGATCGCGGCCTCGGACCATTTGGCAAATTCGACCAGATAGGAGCGGAGGGTGTACTGATCAAATTTATCTGTGATCGCTTTGTACGCCGCGGCGATATCGTTTGAATCATTATGGTAGACATGCATGAATAAATCCTTCACTGGCTGAACTGCTTCGTTAAATAGTTCGTCGCATGTCTTTCCTTTCTCCTTTTCCGCCAGACCAGGGAATAGCGAGAGTAACTTGGCATCCTTTGCCTTCAACAGTCTATTGAATCCGTCGTAGGTCAATGTTTCCCCATAACCTTCCAGGAAAATGAATTTGTTCTCTTGCTCGAACGGGAATAGGTCTCTTTCGAGACCGAAATCTTTAGCATATTGCAAGGTTAAAAAATGATCTTCAGGGATTCACATCGCTCCACCCTCCCCATGAAGTCCGGGGGCGAAGTACGGGTCCCTAAAGGTCTTGACTCGCCCACCTACACGAGGTGAGGCTTCAAGAATTTGAACATCGAACCCTGCCTTCTTTAATTCGTATCCAGCGCAGAGGCCCGAGGTTCCGGCGCCGATAATCAGAACCTATATC
>CEMJ01392808.1:0-13756 GCA_900068955.1 Clitocybe nebularis | reverse complement strand
CACTCCCCCCTGTCTCTCGCGTTCTTGGCTCTTTTTTGATAAATTAATTATTACACTCGAATTGTTGTTGTATACAGAAAAAACGCGAAGGGCTTGCGCGTTCCAAGCCCCCAATAATTATTGTTTGCTGTTTTTTCCCTCTCTCTGTCTTTCCCCCATTTAGCTTGTATTGCTCGCAAATCGCTTGTCTGACTGTCCGAATGCTCTGGAGGCTGGGTAAGGGTATTCGATGCTTCTGTTGCTTCTGGACGCTTGTATTGTTATTTTTATTTTTTATTTTCATAGGTGGCGCGTCAGAACGAAACGATCAGATTCAGAGGGAAGGGACATGTACGTAGTCGCTTTACGTATGTACGTATGTACACTGATACTTGGTCACGGTGGAGACGAGCAGGGTCGTTCACGGCTTCCAAGTACTCGCGGTTCCCAGCCCCTCCCGGCCCATGTGGTGGGCCGATATGCCGTACGCATGCCTATGTTTTTCTCTGGTCTTCCGAGTAAAACCGAATGAGCGTTTGGGATGCGGGTTACAGAGTCTGATGGAATTTGGAACCATAACATAACCTAGCACGGAGCTCGTCGATCGCTTCTACAACCTGCCGATGAGAACGCCAGAACGGGACGGGTGGGCCTAAGCTCGTACCCTCCTGGTCTTCGTCGCGTCTGTCTCTCACAATGGCCGGGGAAACAAGGGGGAAAGGAACCTCTGCATCATACACGAGGCGTTACTTATCTCTACACATGTTGAGATTCACTGTCCTCGGCAGAAGAAGTTGACACGTACGTCTGCACTTATACTTATAACCGCCAGGCGCTAGACGGTAGGCCTCGCCGAATGTCGATTTTTTTTTTGATGATGAATGATGATGCCAGAGAAGTTTCGAACCCAATTCGAACACCCTCCCGGAATCCGGATGATCCACGCGCATCCGCATCAGAAACGCCCACGACCCTGCGTTGGCCCCCCCTATCTGGTGGAAACTTGGCTTGCATCCAAGCTTCGAAGCTACAGCCGAAGTGTGGTTTCACTCACCATGTGGGAAACCCGCCTCCCCTCCCCTCATGCTCTGCGTGTATCTTATTCCGAGACTTTGGGCTGTGAGATGTGTGAGACGGTTTCGGAGCCCCTTCGGAACAAAAAAAATCCGTGACACTTAAACGTGTTTTTCCTTCTTCTTCATCTTCACGATACCGAAGACTCAAGGAGTAAAATAACGACTTCTTTTCAGGTGTGTGCGGGAAAAAGAACCGTTAGTGGTTAGGGTGGGCATCGAGACTTGTGACCTGGAACAGGGCAAGCCGGATATTTGCATGTGTTTCTTTCCAAAGCTGCTGGGCCTATTACGTAACCATCCGGGAGAGAGGGCCGTTGGTGTTTGATGGGCCTTCGCAGGGCTAGATCTTGACATGCACCACAGATTTCCCTTCGAGCCTCGAAAACGTAAATCTCTTGGATGTGGGCCCAGTCAGATCTGCCAGCAGTGGGTGACAGCCGACATCGGACCCAGAGTGCAGGTGCCAGCTAAATTATTTTGGACCGTCAGAGAATTCTCGAATGGTTTGACACAAGCGAGCTCCACAGTCATCCCCAAAAGCATTCTGGGCTTTCCATGGGAATCGCGGACCTGGTATCGTACTCTTCACACAGTTTCTATCAATAATGATAACCCTTTAGATACTCACATCTCTCTCGGTTCATAGTGGTTGCGCTCTAATGCTCGGAGGACGGAGTTAATTAATACTGTGATAGTCGGACGTAACTCAACGAGTACTGCCGATCTATCAAAACCCGGCACCCTCCAGAAGGCTAACCAATCATCTTTTACAAGAAGACAATCATGACTTGCGCTGGGCCCCGAGATTTCTTATATGTCTTTTAAGACGTACTTACACCTATTTCCGTCTGACATAAATGAACTATAAAGTGCTCCCGAGCCGTGGCTGTCCGAGGTTTCTGCTTTCCAAACGGATATTTTTGACTGGTGGCTTGTAGCTATCTATGCGTCGCGTAACACCTAACAGCACTCTTCCGTCCCGAGTCTCGACCTCGCGAATCAACCTCGGGGGATTGATTAGCGCTGCCGATCTCGAGCCTCTTACTCTGCCTGGAAGTACAAAGTCTTTCTCCGTTGCTTGTGAGTCGGCCCGTTCACGGAATGGGCTTAACGTTTCCCGTGGATCGGCTGGCAGGCATTCTTGGGTGCCACTGCGGTTGAACTGTTTACGACGCTGATGGTAAGAAGAGCTTGCAGTCACGGCGAAGCCTTGGGGAGTGGACCTAGGTGCTTAACCTGTTGATTACTCCAGTTGTTAGTCGCATAAAATAGTCTGCGATGCCATGACTGCCAATACTGGGTGTACATATGGCCGGCGAGCTTGCGGGGTACGACGTATTAGATCGACTGCGCAACTGGGGATGGGCGCGTAAATCTTGTCAGGATGAAAACATATCAGCCGTCACCGGTGACCGGTATCCGTTGTTTCAGAGAGGGAGCAGAGTAACTGGGGCAAATTTTGTCTTGATAAAATGAGTGGGGCCACCCCGTCGGCCCAAACTCCCTAACAAGAAAATATCCAGATCCTACCACCAGTTCACGGGAGCACAACTTATCTTTTGTATCAACTATTTGCGTTGGGAATGGAATATTTTTCTAACCTCCCGCAGCAAAGATCGAGGCAGCACATGCGACGATCCCAAGCTGCCAGATGCCCGTCTCAAACTCCGAGCCATTGTGCACTTTCTCCAACAATGTTACTTTATACCCTACGCGGCATTTCAACGATATCGCCTTGGACTGCAAGGTCCAAAGCTGTGGGAAATCTATGAGTCTTCATCCTCCCTGATAATATATGCAACCGTAACGGTAACACTGGATCCAAGAATCATATGGGTGGATTTCAATTAGTTTTGGGCTCCCATGAACGAGCATGGGGTGAGTATGTGTGTATGTGGCTTTCTCTTCTCTACCTCCTGTAGCATCTATCGCCACATATGAGTCGGCCACTTCAGGTGTTTTGAGCTACAAAGCACGAGTTCAAAAGTAAGTGACATCATATGCCAAATATTTGCGATGATTAAGAGACAGCAATGATTGATCGCGGGGTTCTAATTGTACAAAATTCCATCCCCCAAACCCAAAACGTTCACGTCTGAGAACCCGATACAGGCAAGATCTGCGTCTTTTCCTCGAGAATTGCAACCGCCTTCACCCATATAACCTGATAGCAATCGAATGAATGGACGGCACCCTGATTTAGCTCTAGTGAACCCTGAACTAACTGGGGGCGGTCTAGCATTGACATTGGTAAAATATTCGCCATGTCTGGGCAAGGTGCGAATATATGCCATGATTCATACTTTTCTATTCATACTCTTCAATTCATTCAATCGCTATTTTATTGTCGGGCTAGGTAGGGTTCAACAACATTGGCTAATCCGGATTCTGACTAGGATGTCAGCGCTGCGGTGAGGGTTCCGCCTCTCTCGCACTACAAAGTGCCCTTAACCTATCTTGTTTGCTTTAAGCCGAAGTGTCATAGTTTTGTGGAACCCAACATCTTAGTATTCTTCACGCACAAATCACTTTCTAGTCCCATCACTTGGGAAGAATTTTATTATAATATTTTTCAAGTTGCTTCAAGGTTCCTTAATGGGATCCCCAAACCCAAAAGACCTCCCAAGGACTCTTTGATGGCGTGGAGCGAGCTGGATGTCAGTTATAGAGAAATGTAAGCTTTTTCAATTCATTCTACGCATCACATATCCTTACCGCAACCCGGACATACCATACCAATATAGGGTAACAATAATTGTGCCATATGACACTCCAGATACCTTTCGTCTATAAAAGACTGATGTGTTTGTTCTACCTAATTTCCCCAACTTTTCCGTCTGTGGCTTGATACATCTCACCCTTTCATTGAAAGCAAACATGCAATCGACAACTCTGCTTATGTAGATAAAACATCACAACCCCGCCTCAAATTGTTCCACATCGCATATTTGTGTATCCAGCATTCCGTACTGTCCTTCCCATGCCTATCCACGGGTTATTACTGATTTGGATGTTCGGATCCAGCTAAATATGAAATACCTGACATTGGCATTGCTACTCTTCGTGGTGCATTCATCAGCGGCCGTGACAATTGTCAGAGATACATCCGCATCATCTCCTGGTTCCAGTTGCTCCACTCACATGGATTGTGGCGGCCCCAGCGGAAGTTTGTGTTGTGGCTTAATCAACTCGGTGTGTTGCAAACGGGGACAGCGTTGCGTGTCGGGGTTCTTTAGACAAGATTGTAAAGATTGACACCAAACCCTGTTGCTCCCCATCTGTTTAGTATAATGTACACTGTATCTTTGATACAATTCACCCTACTCCTGGTGTATAGGTCGGAAATTGGCATCTTCACTTCAGGGGGTAGACTGCAAAGTCTGCAGACATTTTTTCCTGGCTCATTTGGCGTGCCGTGGCCCGTAATCAAATTGGCGGGTTATAAGTCGGGCTCGGGTTTGGGGATTGTATGTGGTGGCAGATTTAGTGATTACACTCGGAGTGAAGTCTCTATATATGTGAGTGATAAGGATAAGTTACATGAGAAGATGATCAAAGGCATTCCCGAATGCAAGGTTTGTCTCTGATTCTCTCGTGTTCCATTTCTCAAACATCTGCCTAATATATGACACCTCCAGATCAGCCCTCGTGCAACCTCACTATATTTATGAATAGCATATTGATATGAGGTGCTGGTGAGTCGGCATTCCGCAGTTATCTTTATTGTAATTTTATTACTTCACTTAGTTGTCTCTGTTTCAATTCCTTGACTCGTCCCTATGGCTTATCCATTCGTGTTCTTTAAAGCGAGTTCCTCCACATTGGTTTCCTCGATTATACCCTCCTTGCGGCAAGAAAATCTCTCCCAGCCTCCCAACCTACTCGAGCAGCTTCCACACCATCCAACGCATGATTTTCTCCTTCAAATATAAGCATTTCAACTGCTCCTCCAACATCCCCCGCTGGACTCCTCCTTCCTTTCAGGGCATGATATAGTTCGATACCTTGCGTCGGTGCCACCCTAAGATCTACCGTTCCAATCATAAGCAGGACCGAAGCGCGCATGGTTTTGATATGGCTGATTGGAGATGCGTTATGGATCTTTGCAAACGTCTCAGGATTCATGGTCGGTGGCGCGGGCCTATTGTCTGGAGATTCTGCAGAAGGCGAGGAGGAAGCGAGGGGATAATCCAATCCAAACTCGGAATAATACCAGTCTGGGATATCGGTGGTCGACATCTCCCCGGCAGAAATGACAGGGTTGCGCATTATGGATGCGGTGAACATATCCGGGAATTGACCAATGACTAGATGAGCATTGGGGGGTAAGTACAGATGTATGGTTATTGGTGTAGTTAACCTACGGTGAGCAGAGAGGAAACCTCCGTGGCTTCCGCCTGTGACAAATTGTTTCCCAGTGCCTTCAGCTGAGATCCCAAGGCTGATGAGGTGCCTCACGGATTCGATGCAGTCTTGTACATCAATAGTTCCACAATTTCCCAACAACGCACGCACGGAGTTTTCGCCAAACCCCAAGGAACCGGTGTAATTAGGCATGGATATAGTGTCTAGGAATGGGCTTGTAATAAGAAAGAAAAAAAGAAACTTAAAACAAGATTAACTTACACCCTTCCAACGCAAGCGCCACTGTTGCTGCGGTAAAGGACGTGGTGGTCGCCGAATGAGGTCCTCCATGAGGCGTGGTAACACACGGGGGAGGGGTCTTAGCATTTAACGCAGCGATGGACTGTATCACGATTGTTTCGGTTGGGTGGCGTTTGGGGATGGGAATTATTGAAGCACGAAGGCCAGCCAGTGCTTTTTCCACTATGCTCATTACAGGTCAGACATTATTATTAATAAGAGTTTATCGGGGACGAACCGCGGTCAGAGAGAGTGGGCTTATCAATAACTTGCCATGAGATCTTCCCTTCGTCGTTGAATTTCCCTAGGACAAGTTCGTTTGGAATAGTTGGTGTGCTCCTGGAACACAATATACGAGTTTTCCCATCAGTATTTAGAACCTTCCAACTATACAAATTCCCATCTTCGGGTGTCAGATCGGTCACTGCACCGTTTTTAGTAGATATGGCGACAACGGTTAGGCGGGAGCGCCAAATAGAATGGGTCACTATTGATGGGGTAGGAGGCGAACCGAGATGTACAAATGGTTGGAGTGCTAGGTTGTAGTCTGGGTAAAGACCAGGAAACTCATTGCCTTGAGGCTCAAGGATAGCGTCCACTAGGGGTGAATCGATGTCTTTTCCGATATTTCCAGAGGAAGTGATATCAAGAGAATAAAGCATGGTCGTGGCCGCATGCGCTCCCCCAGTGGGGCAAGAAAACCAGAAGAGCGTAGAAACTCCGTTGTTTGTAAGAATTCGGGGGGAACGGCAGGAAAGATGTGATGGTGTAATTTTCTGCGCCGAGCAAGCTACTGTCTGCTTTAATTTGTCTATCGTGTCCTCAAACGTCAGGGACGGGACATCAAGCTTCCAGATTCCCGTAGGGCGGTTCTGACAATATTTGATTCCGAGAAGTCGACCATCCCTTGAATACTCGTAACCCGTGGCATAGATGGTATTACCTCCTGGCGAAAAGATAGCTTGTCCAAGGAGAACTTGTGGAGATACAGTGAGTGCCGTTAAGTATGCGTCAGTCTGGTTTTCGACGCGATTCCAGCCAAGGATAAAAATAGTAGGTCTTTTTTTGCCCGCGATTCCTTCCCCCAGTTGGGGCACGAAGCGGAAGCGCCGGTAGGGATCATCGGTCACTGGCTGATTTCCTTCTGCAATGTAGAGAAGTGAATCTTCCTGAGATGAGAATGAAAAAGAGGAAAGGTGTTCTAAATAGTCATTTATAAACAAAGCACAGAAAGATGCCTGATCTAGGACTCACCGTCTGAATAGAATGACCGATGTGAGTCTGTCACATCTATAGAGATCTCTATTTTACTATCACGCCAGATCTCTACGAATCGCTTCGGCTTCGGCTCGCCTCCGACTTCACGAAATATGGCTTGTAGGGACTGCGATGGTGAAACACATACTCCAACTACATCTCCAGTATCGATCGGGGGAGATAGAGTCGTGTCCGCGCCGTTAACAAAGATAAACCTCGTGGTGGTCCGCTTGATGTTTCGGTTGTGATCTTGCGAGGTAGATGTAGCTTGGATGACTATGGAAATTCGTCAATTAAGGAGCATCGTCATCTCGAAGAACGATCAAAAAATCTATCTAGCTTCCAATTTTTGAGAACTCCGTGATGCAATCGTGCCTACCATCGCTAGGGGACTCGAGGCTTGGTTTCAAGAATCGGGCAGAAGATGGCAATGGGATTTCTGTAAGCTCCTTGTACATTTTTCGATTTCCTGATTAAAACGTAGAATTTGAGCTTAAGCTTGTTGATGTCGCGAGTGGTGACAAGCGATGAAAGAAGAGTTCTTGCCTATCCTCGATCAGTGAAATGTCGGGAGCGTCCCGGGCCGGCCACGTGAGACGTAAGCGAATAGGCTCAAGGTCGTCGTTGTTAATGAGCGCTGTTACACGGCTTTAAGCTTTGAGACTCTTGAACTTGAACTTATTGAAACCTCAAGTTATAAACACCCGGATCTATTCGATACGCCCTTTACGAAACGAAATGAGTTGCCATCAAGGAGTATCCGACTCATCATCATATCCAGAAATCAATTATGGTGCTGGTGCGAAATGGATCAAGAATCTCACCAAGGATCGTCTTGGAACCTTCCACGGCGGTCACTTCTCTGATGTTAATCTTTCGTCCATTCTGTTCATCCACCGTATCGACAATTCGGATCATGTTAAGCTGAAAGTGTTCGTTATGATTCGTACGTGGCCCGACTCTATCTGATCCGTATGTCTAGCTGGAGCGCGCCTGGTCTGACAAAGCCAACGTTCGAGGAAGCTATGCAGCAGAAGTTCAAGAAAGCAAAGAAGGTACGTCACTCATTGAATCATATAGAATCACTCACGGGTTTCGTAACTCTCACACACAGGGTGATTCATTTGGGCCTTCCTGTGAGCACATACCATTTATTCTAGTATTCTATATTTTGAACTGCCTTACCACACAGGGGTACACATTTATCTTCTTACAATGAGGAGGTTCTGACGTGACGCAATAGACAAATCACTGGTGGAAGGTATCTCTAGTTATCCCTGGGTATTGGCAACAATATGAGCGAGTACAGTGTACGTATCTTATTTGCTATCGTGATGTCCATCCAAACCCGCATATGTAGTCGAGTTCGACCCTGGATGTGAAGCCATGATCTACACGGTAGACGGTACCCCTCTTCAAGGTGCGAAGTTTAGATCTTATCTTGGTCCAGTGGCTAATTAGAGTGGATAGGAATCACGGGCGGTTATGGTGGCGACCGCCGTGTTGAGTTTATCGTTCCTGAAGAAGCACGTAAACAGGGCATCTATGATTTCGTTATCGAGTCCAGTTGTAATGGAATGTTTGGTGTACCTATGGGCGACATCATCAAACCACCCGATGTTCGTCGTATTTATCGAAGTTAATTACGATGCTTACCCTCCTTCAGATGAACAGGTTCTTCTCTCTCGCAACAGCTGATCTTGTAGTGCCCAACCAGGAAGCCTGGGCGCTCCTTTGGGACTTTACTACCTTGCGTCAACTTGTCGACACCGTCCCTGGGAACACCCCGTATGTGACTTGTGCCATCACATCCGATAGGCCTCTCAGTTTTTGCACCTCAGGTTACAGAACAAAGCTCTGGTCGTGGCAAACGAGATCATGAATGTGTTCAATAAGGGCGATCCAACAGCCGTCAGGGGTGCACGCAAACTTGCGGAGGAGATATTTGGAGAAGGCTGGGAGAGCAAGGGTGCTGGGATTTATGACGAGGGGTCGAAGGATGCTCAGATATGGGGAATCGGTACTGTCTGTGCTACTATCGAGTATTTCAGATACTCATATCATTTCCCTATTCGACAGGACAGTGCGTGACCATCTACTAAATGTATTTTCTATAACTAACTTTGACAAAGCTGCCACATCGACACGGCTTGGTAAGTCGGATCACATTCCTGAAATCGCCAGGCTGAATATCTGGTTTAGGCTTTGGCCGTACCGAGTCACCCAACAGAAGGTTGCCCGATCTTGGGCCACACAAGTCGATCTTATGGACCGATACCCCGAGCATCGTTTCACATGTAGCTCAGCCCAGCAGTACAAATGGCTTGAACAAGTAATTGTACCCCTCAGATAAAGTATACAAATAACTAACGAGTTCCTAGTTATATCCCCCCCTATTTGAACGTGTCAAAGAGAAAATCTTGGAAGGGAAGTTCCAACCCGTTGGTGGATCCTGGGTAGAGAACGATGCAAACATGCCATCTGGGGAGGCCCTCGTTCGCCAGTTCGTGTTTGGTCAGCGTTACTTTGAATCAAGATTTGGAAAGCGCTGTGATACAGCCTGGTTGCCTGACTCGTTTGGATTAACGGGGGCATTGCCTCAGTTAATCAGAGGTGCTGGTAAATATCAGGCTTCGCTGTGAACGCACTTACCAAGTCTGATGTCGCTTTCCTTGTCCATAGGAATGAATTTCTTTTTCACCCAAAAATTGTCGTGGTACGTTGTTTTCCTGGTTATCGATATACTGGGAGAGTCTCTAACCATGTTTTCCAGGAATAACATGTTTGTATGGTGTCTTTGGTATCGTATATCGTCCTAACACTATGAACTTAGCAATGTTTTCCCTCATTCAACCTTCAACTGGGTCGGTAATGACGGAACCCAGGTCCTATGCCACATGACACCAGGTCTGTCATAACTGCTTGTGCCCGTTTGACCATTCCCTCAGGTTTCCATCCTATAGTGGATACATATACCGCTCAAGCCACAGTTGGTGATGTCAACAAAGGTCAAGTCAATCACAAGGTGACAATTTCGATCACGATATTACATAGCCTGCTAAGCTTTTTTTAATAATTTTAAAGAATTTGGAATCGTCTAGGAATGCGCTCCTTGTATTTGGGAACGGAGATGGAGGAGGAGGCCCTCTGGCTAAGATGTTGGAGAACGTAGGACGGTATCCTATCTACGTCGAGTGCTTATGACTCATCTATCTTCGCAGCTTCGCCGAATCCGTGCGGTGACAAACACGCACCGCGAGTTACCTCCCGTCAGCATGGGACACTCTGTAGACGAATTCTTTGAGGATCTTCTAAAGAAATCAAATTCCGGAAAGACGTTGCCAAACTGGTAAGTAGTGGGACCTTGTTTATATTCAAGGTGTTGAACATATTACGCAGGAACGGCGAGCTGTATCTAGAAGTATGTTTCAACCTTGTTCTGATGTTTTTGCGAACTTATCAACGGGACTGATAGTTCCATCGTGGCACATATACTTCACATGGTATAATCATTTATTTTTCCTTTTTACCATTTTAAAGCTCTGATTTGGTGCAGGTTCTATCAAGAAGGGGAACCGACATTCTGAGATCCTTCTTCGAGACGTTGAGGTGAGGACCTTAAGCTGCTCTGTGGACTCAAGACCTGATAGTTGATGCCAATTTCGTAGCATATCGCAACCCTTGCGTCTCTGTACAAGCTACACAATCCCATATATATATATCCCAAAGAGATGATTGATGATTCGTGGGAGAAGGTTTTAATTAATCAATGTCAGTAATATTTTGATTCAAAAAACCAATTACTAATATACCATCTCGATCAGTCCATGATGGTAAGTTGAGATACACATTACATTTATACCGTCCGAATCCTCAATGATATCCTCTTAGTCCTTCCTGGGTCGGCTATGTAAGACTTTTCTCTGTTCTGTTCCAACAATAACCCTATATAACACCTAACCCAATAGTGGCATGGTCTACGAAGATGCCGAAAAGTTTTACGCTGAAGTCCGTAGGAATGGTGAAATTTTAATGGACGCCGCTTTCGATGTTTTATTCCCGAGCTCAGCTGCTCTTACACGGAACACTAACCTGAAATCCCTACCTGCGGATAGCAAAGTCATTGGTTTCAACACGACATTCTTCCGACGTTCGGACATTATCGAGATCCCTCTTGTTGGCGCAAGCCCCAAGCTGAAATCGCAGGTTCTGCAGACATCCAGTGACGGCACCATTGGTTATGCTGTTATGAATTGTACTGGTGGAGGGAATATTGGAGCTTTGTCCACACCAGCAACTGGATTGCACGCACAAATAACGCCCGTTTCTGGTATGCCTCAATTACGATTGTTATCGTGCTGACAAATAACCGCTATTTATAGTCTATACCAATGGATCTGATCATTTCGTCTTGCGTAACTCCAGTGTTCAATTGACCATATCCAAGGGCCGCATCAGCAGCTTAGTTGATGTTAAATTGGGGTGATTATTCTTACATGGCTGCATGGTATAAATATTTAACACACCTTTCGTTTTAGCCGTGAGCTTATCCCGGAAGGTTCGACCGGCGGAATGGTCATCTTTGAAGATCGACCAAATTACTGGGATGCTTGGGGTACGTTTCTGTTTCTTCCCGTAAAGTATAAAGCATGATGAGATCCACCCAGACGTCGAGATTCACCATCTCGAGACCGCGCGTCAATTGGAATTCTCAAACGTAACTGTGGTTGCGCAAGGACCTCTTCGGGCATCCGTGAGAGCAGAAGTGAAGTATGACAAAAGCCATATTTCTGTTATTGTGAGTTTTTATTATCGGGATATAATATCACTTTCTCAGTGTCACCGCACGAATAGATTTCCTTGGATGCCATCGCTGGTATGGGCACATTTATACTTGACCAGAGTTTATTTATCTTATAATCAACCAAGCATCTGTGAAGGACAATTCCCGATCTTTCTTTAATTTCGATGCTGTTGTAGATTGGCATCAACGTCACGAATTCCTCAAGTGTGAGCATGTTCCGTTTGTTGATGCAGTAAACTCCAACTGACACTTCTCCTAGTTGAACTGCCGTTGAATATCCGCAGCAACGTTGCCACGTACGAAACTCAATTCGGGAATGTTCAACGTCCCACTCACAAGAATACAACTTGGGACATTGCTAAGGTCTGTTTGGCACTTAGTTTTCAACAACAAGGCTAAATTTTATGCTTTTAGTTCGAAGTTTGTGGTCATAAGGTAAAGCTCTCTTATCTATTTTTTCAGTGATTCTTAAATTGGAATGATCAGTACGCGGACCTAAGTGAATACGGTTATGGTGTAGCTATCCTCTCCGAATCCAAGTACGGGTTCGCCTGTACAGGGAATGTGCTTCGTATTTCTCTTCTTCGATCGGCCACTGCACCAGATGCTGACCAAGACCAAGGCGCGTCTCCGTCTTCGTCGAGCTGATGCCAACTTTGACCTCGACTTATGTAGGAGAACACAAATTCTCTTGGGCCGTCATGCCGCACGAAGGCCACTTCATGGAGTCGGATGTGCCGATGGCTGCGTACCTGTACAATTCACCCCTCCGATGTTCGCCGCCATACACTTCATCCTATATATTTGCTGAACTGACTTTGCCCTTTTTGGAAACCGATAGTGAGGACAGTACCTGATGGTGCAGAGACTCTGATGTCTGCTCTTAAGTCGCCTTTCACCCTTGAAGGCGCACGGAACGTTTTCCTCGAAACTGTCAAACGCGGCGAGAACGACAAGTATACAAGCAAGGACGCCGCTAAGCCGGATACCGTAACAGTCATATTACGATTATACGAAGCATTTGGTGGCCATGCACAGGTTGGGCTTAAGATTGCGAGCCATCTTGCTGTCGCAAAAGCCTATACTACCAATCTCCTGGAAGACGATGACGACGAGTTGAACATATCGCGCAGTGACAATACCCAGGCGACCGCAGCGATCGTCAAGTTGGACTTCCGGGCTTTCGAAGTAAAAACTGTGAAGCTTGTTTTGAAAAAGCAAAAAGGAACGCTTACTTCTGAAGGGGGGTGAGTAGAGTCATTTTCCATTCAAACTCTGGCCTGACAAATACATGAAGGGAAAAACGAGAGAGCTGGATCAGTGTGGATAAACTTGCGCTCCATGACTGATCGCGAGTTGTATATGTACTGATGTCAGGTTGTACTTTTACTAAAACTGGTACGGGGGGAATATGTCCTCCACGTTACACAGATTGTAGTGTTGGTCATGTATACGTTAGGACGCTGATATCTATATATCCATTATATTGGATTACTCTGGTTCCTTCGAGTCAAATAAGCCGACGTTATCCGCTACGTCTGCAAAGTCACTCAACTCGTGCTCGGCACGTCTTCATACGCGGACGGATCCTCAAGTCTACCTAAAAGACGGATATTATCATTCCCGTTGGGACTTCAAGTAAAACGAATACAATACGTGTGGTACCGATATATACATAAGACTCTACATTCCGAACCGTAGTGCGTTTCTTCATGTACTCTCAGTTACATAGGGGTGTTTTCTGATACTAAGGTTTGAACGGATTCTTGATATTCTGTTGGGTGTTCTACATTGAAAGGTGTATCCTTCCATACGTGAGAACCAGCTGCCCGCTCTTTGAGCGTGAGGTTACCAGCGGTATCGGCGACAAGCAATCGCTGCGACTCCGACGCTGGGTCTATAATGAGGGCATACTGCGCGGCCTGACCAGCAGTGGTCAAGGCAATTGGGGGCTTGGCGTCAAATGTATCGTTGGTCATGTCATAATCACCCTCGT